>CANHQG010000223.1:0-64796 GCA_947462335.1 Harmothoe impar
ACCGCAGAGAAGGACAGCTGTTTCCAATTGTGGATTGCCATCCGCTCCCAGTTGAACTGATTCAATTGCAAATGACATCCTTTTATTTACGGTAAACTTCTTTTATTTTGACTGCATAAGGTAGGCCCAGGGCCTGTTAGCTGCATGCAGTAGTGTAGAGCATGATCTTAAGATAATACAGCTTCCTTAAAGCCAATGACTATGTGTTATTTTCTCCCATCTATAGAACCAGGACCTGAGGAACTAGAAGCATCTTGTGGGACAAATACAACTCTTGTCCATCTTTGATTGTTCTATTAGGTCTTGGCAAGCTGTGGTTTTGATTGGACTCTGAGTCTCCCTCTCAGGACACGGGTCATTGCCAATTTGTAATTTACTGTCCTCGGTTTTTTCTTATCTTTCCCGTTACTTCGCAAGCAATGGGAAGTAGCTATTGGTCTACACTGCTGGTGCTGAGAGTCTAACACACAAATTATCCAACCACAGCACCCGGACTGGATCCCAGAGGAATACATGAGAAGTAAACATGTGCTCCAACACAAGCTCTAGCTGGTTGGCAAAAAAATGTATTGGTTTCTCATCACCGCATGCATCGCAGAAATAAGCTTTAAAGGAAAACTAATTTTAAATGAAAAGACATGATAAGAATGGACGAATATAGGCATATCTGGTATCAAATTAAAGCTAATCTTGTCAGCAATGCAGTTGGACAGAAATAGATCCTTAATTACCAAAATGCCAATTTTGGTAATAAAAAATGTATCTTATCCTATAAGCTTTAACCCATGAGTTTAAGTACCCCCAGAAAAAAAACCTCCTTTGTCATATTTTGCAGTCCTTGGTAATGAGCAACAACAAAGGTTTATTCTGACTTGTGGTGTGCACCCTAGTAGACATAGAACAGTGGAACATAGCTTCAGTACATGATCCCCTTGGAATGCCCCCAGTTTAATCAGAGGAATAGGAAAATAAACACAGCCAGACAGACAGTAGACTATGATTCACTGACTGTGTGAGTATAAATCCATCAGCATCTAGAGAAGTTAACACTGAGGGAATAGTTACCACTCCCCATGGTCTCATCTTGGTGAGCTGCTCCCTAAGTATATGCGACTAGTTCACAAGGCTATGGGGGCCGCCATCTTGGCTAGAGCAATGCATTGTGGTTGGGCCCCCGCCACAGAGCAGTCCATCATGGGTGAATTTCTTATCAGCACCTTTGTTCTAGGTGTCAGGGGAAGGGATTTGCCTGATAATTTGCCGACTACGTGAGGTACCAGAATGTGCTGGTCCCTTATACAGCCATCATGAGGAAGTGCAAGGAATCACTCCATCTGCTTCTCCAACCCCTGGTAAGCTGAGAACATTGTTCTGTAAAGAAATATAAGTATGTACATATGGCATGACAGAGTATAGGATCTCAGTTGTATTAAAGTCAACCGAGGCCTTTACTTTAAATATTGATTCAAAAATAGAACAGTTCACATTTCTACCATTCACATGAGAAAAGTAGAATGTGTAGCAGAATGGCCGACTCCACACACCAGAACTGGCAGCCATAGTCTGTAGCCCCCTTGAGGGACATAGTACCTGAAGCTATCTCCCCCACTGGGCCAGTGCTCAGTGACCCTACCATCCTGCACACGGCTAGAGGCCACCAAACGCACTGTCTGAAGCAGTTCCCATACCCTATTCAGACCTAGAGTCCTGTACCAACAAACCCTAACATACAGCATATTCAACAGAACATAACAGACTTCATACATAGGAAGTCAGAATTTCCATCAACTGGTCAACACATCGTAAAGAAAAGAGGTGTTTAGATGCTCTTAACTGAGATTACATCCATTGCATACTTTATGGCATCCTATTGGGGATTGGTGGGATCTATACTCACAAAAATGGATGCCTCCTTCCAATCAATACAGTGAATAGGGTCACTGCATGGCACTGCCGGCACCTAGCCAGGCTAACAATGGTCAGTGGGGTTGCAGAAAAGCTGCGGAAGGCTCTTTGGAAAAAGATCATACAGTAAATTTAGGCATTTCAGACATTGTTGTCTCTGATTGGAGTTTTGGCAAGCTTTGATATTATGCATTTATGAAACGTGTGACTTGTTCTGATATGGGAATAGAAATAAGCAAGCACTACCTAATGTCACAGTAGGCTGAAACAAATTGTGAAAAAAAAGTGGAAATTGTGAGTTGTGCAGCAGCAAATCCCAAGATGTATTCTGAGGTGAGTGCCTTTTGTCCCTGAAGCTGGGTTACTGGTAATATCATCTAGCAACACATGGTTATAAACTTAAGTTACTACAGTGCTATCTTCACTATTGTGTCCCTCACTCTCGTCAAATGAAATTTTAATCTACATCAATTTGATTACTCTACATTGCCAGATCTATTACAGCCTAATACCATATTTATATCTCATGTCTCCAATTTTCAACTGGGGTATATAAATTTGCACCCAGCTTAAGCTCCGCTGAAAATAAAGCTGTTGTCACTGCTATTTCAATCTCCAATCATTGTGGTGACTGTATTGATTGGTAGGAAGCATCAAATCATGCATGTCATGAATCTGTCATCCTTAATGTTGCTAAGATGCCGACTCTGTGATAACTCTGTTCTAAGTACCCGAGTTATCCAGGCAGTTGACATCCGGTATACTGTGAAACTGCAAGAATGGTTCCCCCTCCACCCCCTTCTATTCTATAACTCACCATATGCAGCTTTGGCACACACAAAAAAGGCAGTACTCTCAGTTGGGACCCCTCAGTCAAAGATATGTCAATCTGCTGTATATAAAGCAGAGGCAAGGGCCGTGTGGGACAAACCCTGAGGGTATTCATCCCTCTATAGAATATCCATTATAGAACTGTACAGTCCCCCCTGTGACCGGAGATTGTCGTGCATCTATTTGTGAAGGCTCCTGACAATGTTTACTGTAGATGTATTCAGTCAGCAAGTACCCTCACATCCCATCCTCATCAATGTACCGAGAGCAGCATCCGATCACACAGTATGTTCTTGTTACGCCACCTCCTCTGTTGAAGTTTAAAATGAAAATGTCTCTCTGAGGGTTTAAGTCAGTTTACACAACTTTAGAATAAGAGATCTCCCAAAGGCCCTTCCATTCCCATCTATGTACACCCAATTTTCCCACTACATACCCCCCATGCCATCTCCCAAGCATAGTAATTGTTCATGCTTAGCTCTCTGTGGAATATCCAAATACCTGTGTGAGACATTTGTAAGGGAGCTATTCATAGCAACCTTTGTTGGTTTATTCACATTTGTGTTAGAAAATGATACGATTCTAGGTATTTTTTTGACTGACAATTCCCCTAATCATCACAGAATCTGCATCCGCCTACACAGGGGTCTTCTCTTCCCCTTAGTCGATGACCAGCTCCCTGACTACGGGCTGTTCTGACGGAAAGTCTTGCTGTAGACTGTGGTTTTTAGACCTGGGCAGGTGGCACTGGGCACACAATAAGGATTCTTTGCTTAGGCGCTCAGTTATACTTCATGTGCCCCACTCGCCCCAAGTTAACCATAAAGCAGACACTTTCCAGGCAGTTCTGATTATATTTGTGGGACAGAGAGTATTATAATCATGTCATCTTGGCTTTGAACACTTGGCAGTGGCATTGCACTCACAATAGGTGTAATGGGTAAGCTACTGGGGTGCAACTCTCAAATTATGTCCAGCTCAATGCACGGGTAGAAGACTTCCACTTTTTTAAATCAATAGCTTAGTTATGGCAGCTGAGGCAGATTAACTTTTCATACTTGGGATAGCTTGATGCAACCACTTCTGATTGTATGAAGGACAGAAACTGCCTGAGCCTAAATCTGCCTTCTGTAGCTTTTCTGCCAGGGCCCTAACCATTGTCGGCTTGAATAAGTGCCAGCAGTGCCATGCAGTGACCCTGTTCACACTCTATTGATCGGAAGGAGGCATCCAATTTTGTGGGCATAGATCTAGCGAAAAGCCAATGGAATGTGAAAATAAGTGTCCAATGGATGTAAGCTTAGATAAGAGATATCATTTATTGGCTCTGTTTACTTTTAGATGAGTTGACCAGTTGATGGATATCACTCCTGTATACTTTCTATGAATACATATATAAGAGTTTTCTCAACTTGAGGTAAATGTCCTTAAGATATGCCATGTATTGTTGTATGCGCTGTATGTTAGGGTTTGTTGGTACAGGGTTCTAGGTCTGAATAAGGTACTGCCTCAGACGGGGCTCATGTTGGTGGCCTGTAGCCGTGTGCAGGATGGTAGGGTCACTGAGCACAGGCCCAGTGGGGGAGATAGCTTCAGTCACTATGTCCCTCCAGGGGGCTACAGCCTATGGCTAGTGTGTAAAGGCGGCCATTCTGGTGAAAAGAATTTACTATTTTCTTATATGGAGGGCAGAAATATTCATTGTTCTTTGTTCGTAGTGAACATATAAGTATTCAAAATTAAGATCTATTAGTTGTACTGATAAAGAGCTTCCTCTAGCTTGCCATGTCATTTTCGTGTATTTACAGAGTGACCCCTCATCACTTCTGAGATTCCCAGTGGGTTGTGGAACAGATGGAGTCACTCGTGGACCTACCCCTGATGGTATACTCAGGGAGCACTGTCCTAGGATGAGACCCTGAGGGGTGATTTCTATTCACGTTGTATTAACTTCTCTGGACGCTGATGGATTCATACTCATAGTTAGTGAATGACTGTTAGGTGTCTGTTTGTGTTGGCTGTACTATTTCCTTGGTTAAATAAGGACATAACTATGGGGGCTAATCCTTAACACCACAATTCTACATTTAAATCTGCTTCATATAAATATGTGATTTGGCTGAGGGTGTTACGGCATCATTCTAGACAAGATCCCATCTATTGACCAAAATTAGCTGTGGTGGAAACTGGAAACTCATCGATTTTCAACAATGTCTCTGACTACTCTATTTTTATGCATGCCTGTGTACACTGAGTGTGCGCTCCTTACTATGCATACAGAGTCTCTTATCTGGTTATTTCACTTCCTTAGAGTCCTGGTCCGCAAGTTACATCCTAAGTCAATGCATAGTCAATGTTAAAACTGGCAGGTACTGGTCGCAGGTTAGGAGTAAGTGGTGTACAGAAAAACTGCTTTCCCCACAACGTTTGAAGAACAATCTTTTTGAATGCTAAAATGCAGGATGCAGGATGTATGAGAGATATCCATTTCAAATAGGAAAATGGATGAGATGTTGTCTTGGTTTTTACCCAGACTCATTATGGTCAATCACTGGCATCATTATTGATAGAGGTACAGATTGAGCCACAGAGATGTTTATGTTACTATAAAAGAGTTACTGTCTAGTGGAACACCAGCTATATCTGAATGGTAACATGGATACTCTATTTGACCATATAGTATCATTGTGGATGCAGAGAAGCCAGCTTTAGAGATGATGAAGAACATAGTTGGCAAGACATAGAACCCCGTCATCCCTCCGTATTGCTCACATTGTGCTGCTTCCACAACCTCCCCCCAGACAACCTCACATCTACACACCATCCGTTCTTACCTCCCACTGGGCACAAGAGGAGAGCTCCATTTCCTGCCAGGCAGGTGTATCATTTCCTCCGGATATAACTCCTTCCCAGAAAGACGATGGTTCAGAGGCTTATGGATCATTAATCTCTCAGGTTACCATACTGCTGGGAGTAGACTTTGAGGGGATTTGGAGTTCTCTAGTGTGCTTATCTATTGTGGGAGTAGGGATAATTGCCATTGGTATATTGTATACATTCTCCTTAGTAGTATAGTATGTATCGGAACGGGACTATAGTTAACTACTGTTTATTACTCAATCGACATGCAGCCAATCAGAGGCCTCCATTTGGTCACGTGACCCCCTCATTTGCATAATTACGTAATAGGCCACGCCCCCTCATTTGCATAATTACGTAATAGGCCACGCCCCCTTGATCACCAGCCAATCAGAGGCTTCCATTTGGTCACGTGACCCCCTCATTTGCATAATAGGCCACACCCCCTTGATCACGTGACCCTTTCATTTGCATAATAAGCCACGCCCTCTTGATCACCAGCCAATCAGAGGTCGCCATTTGGTCACGCGACCCCCTCATTTGCATAATAGACCACGCCCCCTTGATCACGTGACCCCTTCATTGACATGATAGACCACAACAACATCACGTGACTATCTTTGTTTGTAAACAACACCACGTGGCTCTCTTTGTTTGTAAACAACACCACGTGGCTCTCTTGTTTGTAAATAAGACCTACTAAGTTTAGGCATAGGTAACAGCAGTGTTTGTAAATAACGCCTACTATGTTTTCAGTCATAGGTGTCTAGAGCAGCAGCAGCAGCAGCATCTTCAGCAGCAGCAGCAGCAGCAGCCGCGTCATAAGTGTCTAGAGCAGTAGCCACGTCATAGATGACTAGTGCAGCAGCAGCAGCAGCATCTTCAGCAGCAGCAGCAGCAGCAGCAGCATCATAGGTGTCTAGAGCAGGAGTAGCAGGAGTGTCATAGGTGTCTAGAGCAGTGGCAGCAGCAGCAGCAGCAGCATCATAGGTGTCTAGAGCAGGAGTAGCAGGAGCGTCATAGGTGTCTAGAGCAGTGGCAGCAGCAGCAGCAGCAGCAGCATCATAGGTGTCTAGAGCAGGAGTAGCAGGAGCGTCATAGGTGTCTAGAGCAGTGGCAGCAGCAGTAGCAGCAGCGGCAGCAGCAGTAGCAGCAGCAGCATCAACAGTATCTTCAGCAAAAGCAGCAGCAGCCGCGTCATAGGTGTCTAGAGCAGTGGCAGCAGCAGTAGCAGCAGCGGCAGCAGCAGTAGCAGCAGCAGCATCAACAGTATCTTCAGCAAAAGCAGCAGCAGCCGCGTCATAGGTGTCTAGAGCAGCGGCAGCAGCATCTTCAGCAGCAGCAGCAGCAGTAGCAGCAGCGGCAGCAGTATCTTCAGCAGCAGCAGCGTCATAGATGTCTAGAGCAGCATCGTCATAGGTGTCTAGAGCATCAGCTGCAGCAGCAGCAGCATCTTCAGCAGCAGCAGCAGCGGCAGCAGCAGCCTCATCAGCAGCAGTAGCAGCAGCAGCAGCAACATCTTGAGCATCAACAGCAGCTTCAGCAAAAGCAAAAGCCCGTAACTTAGCATCATGGGCATCAGCTATAGCCGTAACAGCGACACTGCGACTAGCAGAAGCAAAACAGGCTATTTGTTTAGCAGCTGTACAAGCATTAATAGCATTAGCCCTAGCAGCAGCCGCAACAGCGGCACTTTTAGCAGGCGTTGCAGCATCAGTAGCAGCAGCATCGGTAGCAAGAGCGGAAACAGTAGCAAAAAGCTTAGCAGCACGAGCAGCAGCGGCGAGAGTAACAGCAACGTTGTTAGCAGCATGGGCAACTTCGTATGCTGCATGTGTAGCACGAACAGCGATACGAGCTTCACGTTTTGCACGAGCAGCAGCATTAGCTGCAGAAGTAGCCCTCACACTTTCCAGCCACCCGTACGAATCTTGATAAAAACCAACTTTTGCACGAGCAGCAGCATTAGCTGCAGAAGTAGCCCTCACACTTTCCAGCCACCCGTACGAATCTTGATAAAAACTAACCTCCACCTTGCTACTTGTTGACTCATCAGTAAACATGGACGTCTCCTCATGTGGTGTTGTCGCGGCTCTGTAGTAGTGTTGGGATTGCTCACATTCGGTAGAACGTAGAGTGATTCCTGATGACGCCATGCTGAAGGTGGTTGAAGAAGTGTGTGGGACTCATGTTTCACTCTCGCTTATGTACTAGGCTCCGAGATAAGCTTCTTAACTCAGGAGGAAAACTCTCACTAGGAAGGCGACCGGCTGTCTACCTGTGTAGGCGCGGGTTCGTTACATCTTTAATCCTGTTCGACCCTCCGAGGAAATACATGAAAAAACAAAAGACTCGAATCCGCAGACAGTAGGAAGCTATAAGGAGCTTAACTCGTGTTTGATTTAAGCTGTCTACCACACGCACGCGCTTGTAGTCACAGCTAGAGTGGCAGACTTCTGTCCGCCCGCTGGCGCATGACAATCGACTTTAGACACCCCCTGTAGTTTGTTTTTTTTGCATACACAGTTGACTAGCATCTTAAGCTCTTACTCAGCTATAAGCCCATATACATGTAACGCGCATTACTCTTCTCTATGGTAATTATCAGATCGATTTAAGGGTGGAAAGGGCTTGGGTGATGTAGATCCCTCTCTAGCTGAAAACAGGCTTAGACTATAGCATGTAGGCAGCTGGCCGCGTTAAACACCCCTGTAGTTTTTTTGTATACACTCTCGATCCCCTCTCTAGGTGAAAACAAAAGCTTAGAAGATGAGGTGATCCGGCCACTGGCTGGCGCGTCACACCTGGCGTTAATCACCCCCTGTAGGCTTTGTATACGCTCTCTAAGTGAAAAACAAAAAAGCTCCCTCCACGGGCTGGCGCGTCACACCTGTCGTTAAAACGCCCCCTGGAGTCTTAGTATACACAGGTGCCCCGCCTTATCTATCTATTCACCAGCTATAAGCCCATATACGCGTACATGCGATTTTTGATACCCTCTCTGGAATAGGGTGGGGCTCAAGGTGAAAACAAGATTAGTCCATTCGCTCTCTCAGCTATATAAAGAGCCTCAATTGTTCTTGCAACAGCACTTCACCACCGGTACACTATCAGTCACGAGGCAGATGTTTGCGGCATGGGTCATACAGGTTACCTACTAATAGCGGTTTGGGTGAGTAGATCACTTTTTTTCCCCTAAAAAACAACAAAAAAAACCCACTTATGACTCAGGTATGTATATGTAGCACTGTTAGTGTAAGTACACAGTAGAATCTACTGTACTATAGACTCGGCCCTCTGAAGACGGCGGAGCGCGTTAATGCGCGGGTCTGTGGCGGCGTCACTTGTTTTTTATTCTAACTAAAAAGTCAGAAGTCGATCTACGACCTATCAAAGACAAATTTGTGATAAGTTCAAACTAAATAAGACAGTTTGAGCGTCTCTTAGTCGCTGTCAAAGATGCGAATAACGAACGCGCTGAGGGCGGGGTTCAGGTCACGTATAGTTCCTTGCTCTTTCGTCAGATGGCGCCACAATAGGGGATTTGTACATTCCTACGATGCTCGCGAACATTTCAACGCATAATGAGCTATATAGGCAACAAAGTGTGCTTCTGAATATATTAAAATATAAAAACAATTCAATATTGTGTATTTCTGATAGAAATGAGGCAGTTTCTTTGAATACCAACTAAACTATAGCGAGATGAAAAATACCACACCATATCTAAGGCTTTATAAAAGATACATAGGCAGAAACTCTCGCCGAGTAGGTAATCTGAAAAACGAACCAACTCGTTGTGCCACAAGGGCCCCCACTCAACGGGGGCCTTTTGAGCTCAGGCATGTTGTTTCTCAACACTGGGTGTAATTAATTACGCCCATGTTGAGTAGCATGTACTAACCAACTGACAGTGTCAGTTGGTTGGCCCCTCTTTAGGGGCCACACAATAAATAAAGAATAGAGACCTAAGGGAACGTTCACAAACGTCTCCCCTGCCTACGGGGTGGGTGGGTCTTTGGGTTTAGTGACAAAACAGCGACATGTCAGTTCTCTTTTTTTTTTCCAAGTCTACATATTATTTATGATTAAAAAAATTTAAAAAAAAAAACCACGCTAATAAAGTGCGCTGATCAAAAACTGAATAGAAAAATAACCAAAAATAGGTTGGTAGCTGATCGGTCGTTGTCACACGGTGCAGAAAATTTACTGCATATCGGACCAGGGGATAGTCTGGCAGCGACCCGCCACCCCGTCCACAAGCTGTGTACAGCACCCCGTTTTTCTTTGTCCATATTGGCTAAAAAAAACGGGACATTGTTGACTTGGCTATTTTACCCGTCTGGGTCTTATTATTTAAACACCTCGTGTTGACCCTGTGGGGCAGCGGGTACATGGAATAAACGTGTCCAAGTGCACGCTATCTAACACATAACCGAAGGTTACTGAGTTATGTAATAATAGTTATGTAATAATAACTGACCTATGAGGTCGCCAGTCAGTTTGCCGTGATTATTTTGACACACTCTCAGTTACTCGTAGCACATCTAATACATAATTAGACTCAGCCTCATATAAGACAGTCTCGGCCACGCAGGCTGCATATCGGACCAGGGAGATAGTCTGGCAGTGACCCACCAGCCCGTCCACAACCTGTGTACAGCACCCCATGTCTCTTTGTCCATATTGGCTAAAAAAAAAACACAAAAAAAACAGGTCACTGTTGACTTTGGCTATTTTACCCGTCTGGGTCTTATTATTTAAATCACCTCGTCTTGACCCTGTGGGGCAGTGGGTATATGGAATAACCGTGTCCAAGTGTACTCTATCTAACACATAACCAAAGGTTACTGAGTTATGTAATAATAACCACCCTATGATCCTATGAAGGCGCCAGGCAGTTTGCCGTGATTATTTTGACATACTCTCAGTTACTCGTAGGGTATCTAATACATAGTTAGACTCAGCATCATATAAGACAGGCTCGGCCACGCCGGCTGCATATCGGACCAGGGAGATAGTCTGGCAGTGACCCACCAGCCCGTCCACAACCTGTGTACAGCACCCCGTGTCTCTTTGTCCATATTGGCTAAAAAAAACCCCCAAAAAACAGGTCATTGTTGACTTTGGCTATTTTACCCGTCTGGGTCTTATTATTTAAATCACCTCGTCTTGACCCTGTGGGGCAGCGGGTATATGGAATAACCGTGTCCAAGTGTACTCTATCTAACACATAACCAAAGGTTACTGAGTTATGTAATAATAACCACTCTATGATCCTATGAAGACGCCAGTCAGTTTGCCGTGATTATTTTGACATACTCTCAGTTACTCGTAGGGTATCTAATACATAGTTAGACTCAGCATCATATAAGACAGGCTCGGCCGCGCCAGCCGCATATCGTACCAGAGGGATAGTCTGGCAGCAACCCGCCATCCCGTCTACAATCTGTGTACAGCAGTCTGGACCAGACCGCCAACTCTGGGTATAGCATTCTGGATGCCTGTAGCAAGACTGGATCTAACCCTTTAATAGTCGCATAGCGCTTTAATGTGCAGTGCCCGTTGTCGTCATAAGTCATGAATGCGGCACTCAGAGTTCCTCACCAGGGCTGCATGCATGCATACACTGGCATATCGACAAAGGGCGTAGCGCATTAAAGCACTATTGCCACCTTTAGCATTAAAGCGCTGAGGGTTTGTTTGTTTTTTTGATAGTGTAGAAACCAATATCTGTCTAATTAAACCCCTTATCAGTGCTGTTTTTTTTTTGGGGGTTTTTTTCACATACAAAAAGAATTAGGTAATGGCGCTGCAGTACTCTGAAAAGCGGTGGCGGTGAATTTCCATTTAGATCCTGAAAAAGGGGGGCGGTCAGATGTCGTCAAGGCTCTGATAAGTAGGGCAGTTAAAATCATATGATTACATTGAGCTAATTTTCTTGCTGAAAGGAATGAATAATTGTATTTGTATAAAATTCACACACACACACACACACACACACACACACATCCCACACACACACACACACACACACACACACACACACACACACACACACACACACACACACACACACACACACACACACACAGGACACCTGATGATCTCCACACGATGACCTGATTGCTCTTCCTAAAAAAAAAAATGCCCAACTCGATCTACCTACTCAACAGGGTTTCAGTGTATAGCGTATTAGGGGTTTTTCTGATGCGTATATTATATTGAGATTGATTTTCAACTTTTGTGATCAGTGGTTGGTCCTTAAAAGGACCGTTTGGTAGAGAGAGGGTCGCAGGGACCTTGCTGCTGAAGCGGAGGGCGTGGTCATAACGCGTGGCAGTCCTTCAGCAGCTCCTCCAGCACGGCGGGCGGTAGTCCTTCCTCCATGCAGACTTGCTGCTTGACCTGCTCCACGCACCGGCGGATGAGTTGATCAGCGACGTTCTCGATCAGCTCATCCACCACACCCTCTGCTTCAGCAGCAGTCCGCTGTCTCTCCTCTCTCTGTAGCGAGGCAAAGAACTGCTTCTCCACGGCCGCATCGATCATAGATCGAGAAACGGCCACGAAGTTCTGTCTCTCCGCCTCCTCTCTCTGTTGCACGGCTACGAATTCCTTCTCCACGGCCGCATCGATCATAGATCGAGAAACGGCCACGAAGTTCACTCCGTGAGCCATTTTGTCGAACTGACTTCCTAGCCGCCTGAGAGATGCTGACGTCACACTATTTTCGACGACGCTATGACGCGCACGAGGTAGACAGACGACGTCGTTTCACTTCCTTATTTGGAGTTTGGGATCTTTTGACACCGAAGTCATACCGTACGGTCGCGATAAAGCACCTAGTGTTGAAAAGCGTGCCGGTCTTTTATAAGCGCCGGAGTATAAGAGCCTCCAAATGTTTTTTCTCAAGCACTAAAATCGCGACTTTGAATAAGCGCCAGCGCCTGGCTTGTATATAGCTCCTGAGTAAGAACTTCACCGAATTGAAAAGCCCTCCCTCAGAGCTCTTAATCGCGACAGTACGGTACAAATCTGATGTCAACCCGCGCCAAAAACAAAAAAAGATGTTCCAGTCACACGTACCTACGACGAGCGACCTTCAGCTATCACCACGTGAAGAGTGGGAAATAAATTTTGTACGGCAAGAAAACTGAAAACTGATAACGATTCCATTAGATAAGTATTTGGTTCCAATCTATGGCGAGATATTTCCACCAAAGCGATTGATTTATATGTCTGTAAGGTTCAGCTCTCCAACACTCTCCAATGTCCGCCGGTGCACGACGGTCGCCGCCCATCATTAGTCACAACTAAACTTCTGCTGGAGAGTGAAAGTTACGTTGAGTCTTGAGGTGCGCAGAGATACTATCTGCCGCAGCCTGATTTTAGTTCCACGCTATTTAGATAACCGCCCCATTTAAAATCTCTCTCTCGATCCTAGTAAAGGAAAAAAAAAGGCTAGAGTTTATCATGGACGCGTCTCAGTTTCAGTCAAGCCGTAAAGTGAAGAACCAGAGCTTGTACATATTCCCACGTGGTGAGGGGTGACCCCGCGGGGCGTTCAGTTAGTACTGAGTCTATAGTACTGAGTCTATACTCAAGGTCAAGTTCCACTCTCTAAACAGAGCTTTAGCGACTCCGTCATATAGACTAGACCGCGCGCGCGATTTTTTTTTTGCTGAAGCAGCTAATCGATGGAAGAGTAGAGAACAGGTGCTCGACCAAAAATCTGCTTCAGAGGCTTGTTATCAGGTATCAACAGTTAAATCAAAATATTTCAAAACATCCAGAAAAGCAGAATAACATGTCCTACGGGCTACAGCCGGGCACTGACGAGCAGACGGCGCTGACGTCATTTCAATCAGGTCACAGGGCTCTTTAGACACCTTTTCTGTAAGACCCGTCTCATACCTTAGTATATAATACCGTAAACACCGGTGATTAGTATATGATCACATTGGAGTCGCGGATCCACGAAGAGGCTGAATAAGCCTCGCGCGGACCCGCCACTTGAAAATGTGACATAATCTTACCATGCGCTTTGTTTTGTTTTTGTTTCTATTTACAACAGCAAACATTTCAAACAACCTATTGTTTTTTTAAAATGATGAAAAATCAGCCCAAAAAAAAAGTAAACATTTTAGAGCTAAATTTGTGGAGGATAGCCGGACATGCTGATGTCACTAGACCCCTAAATTCGATATGGTGACATGGGCATTTTCTTAAAATTCGATACGACGACACGGGCACGGACATCTAAGTGACATGGGACATGTGGCATTTCTTGAGTCCCACATGTGCCATGGACCATAGTGACATGAGGAAAAAAAAAAAAAAAATGTTCAAAGAGTGCATCAGAAAAGTGCCATTTCAAGCCTAAACATTTCGCCAAATTTTTTTTCTCTTGGATGGTACTCGGTTTTGCAGTGTCTGGGTCCTTAAAAATGTACCAGAATGCTCAAATTCGGGTTCTAAATATTTTCAAAAAACGTTTTCTCCCTTAGTGACGTGTGACATGGCCATTTCTTAAATTCGACATACGGCTGCATGGGGAGGACCCACCCGTCAAGGGCCCCATGATGACTCATACCCGCCGCGTTCAAACTAGCGTGGTGGTTATAGGTAGACCTTCTTTCAGTATCCACGTGACCAGATCCATCGCCGTCTCTTGAGCAACAGTAACCGAAGTAACTAGGGTTATTGTTATCCGGTCCGTAAGACGCCAGTCTAAGACGGTGTGTAGTCGCGTTTTGCTCTCCCTAATACTCTAATTCAAGTCGAGTTACCGCTAACCCCTACAAAAAGAGGGTCATTTGTGTAATTCAAAAGGCGTTCCTTTGTTAGCAATGAGGGGGTCGTTCTATTCATTGATTTTTTTTTTTTTTTTTTTTTTTTTTTTTTTTGTTTACAACAACAAGTCAAAGTACAGTCAATCAACCGAGATCCTTTCTACTCCGTGGGAGTGTAGAAAGATCTCCCCCCTGAGGTTACAAAGTCACCTCTTTATTTAAAGGGTTACAGGTCGCAAAGTCGCTTTCGCTTTCGCTTACAAGTCACAAAGTCGCATGAAATATTCAAGTCAAAAAGTCAAATTCATCAACTATCAGCACAGTCGTTTGAAAAGCATCAAGTCACCGAAAAACTCCTCTACAGTCACCTCCGACTCGCCTCCTCCCTACCCCCCTAAAGGGGGGTAGAGAGGAAGCGATTCCCTAGAGATCAGATAATTTTTTTTTTTTCTCCCGAGCAGACCCTAAAAACCCCCCCTCCCCCCCAAGTGCCCGCCCACCCCATAAATAGTGCCCCCCTCCCCCCCTCCCCTCCCCATGCATCTTAAAGTGCCCCCCTCCCCCCCTCCCCTCCTCCCCTCGCCCCTTATAGAAGCCTCCCATTAGCTAGTCCAAGTCATGTGACCAAAAGGGAGGCGTAGTCTGTCTATTGTCTATATTATGCAAATGAGGGAGGGGGTCAGGTCACGTGACCAAGGGAGTGTGGCCTATTTTCTAAATAAAGAGCGCTTCCGGTCACGTGACCAAGGGGTGTGGTCCTATTATGCAAATGAAAGAGTCACGTGATCCATGATTATGCAAATGAGGGAGTCACCTGACCAAATGGAAGCCACTGATTGGCTGGTGATCAAAGGGGCGTAGTCTACTATGCAAATGAGGGGGTCACGTGATCAAGGGGGCGTAGTCTATTATGCAAATGAGGAGGTCACGTGGGAGTCACGTGACCAAATGGTGGCCCCTGATTGGCTGGTGATCAAGGGGGTGTGGCCTATTACGTAATTATGCAAATGAGGGGCGTGGCCTATTACGTAATTATGCAAATGAGGGGGTCACGTGACCAAATGGAGGCCTCTGATTGGCTGCATGTCGATTGAGTAATAAACAGTACTTAACTATAGTCCCGTTCCGATACATACTATACTACTCTCCTTTTATAGTGAATCTGCGATGTTGTAAGCCGGTTTCACAGTGAGCTGGTGATATATCTAAATGGTAGACCTTATCTATTGTGTAAACGCTAATTACCTACTTACCAGGGCCATTACGGTAATGACTTTCACACCCTCCCATTGCCTGCTAATCCTGGCATTTATAATGCTACTGCGGTAAGCAGGCCAGTGCTTAAACTTGCCTCTTTTAACGTGAATCAGTGAAATAATGGCTGATACTGAAGTCACATTTTCACCCGAACATTGTGTGCTGGTAAAAAAGGTTAGGAATGTTTAACTCACCTTCTCAGACAATTTACAATGACAATGTATATCTGTAATATTATGTATTATTATTAGCCTTTAATTAACATATATATTGAGCAAGACACATTGTATTCGTTTATAATCCCCGACTATCATTTACAATCACACATGTACAGACTTGCTAGCTGATACCACCATACACCACTGCATGGCGCTGTGCTACCGCTTATGCATATATATAGAACCCACACTACAGGTACAGACAACTCTGGGTTGTACTGTGTTTGCATCAACATCTATACTGCATGTATGTATGAATAAACCCAAACTTCACACTTAGTTGCCAACTGTATTTGTCACATATTGTCATGCATATGCAAATTGGATATCATCATATCTAATGCTAGATGACTATGCCCCGGTATGACGTATCCTGAGTCGGGCCCTGTTAAAGTATCCTCTGTTAATCTTCCAATCTCATTCTCACAGTAATAGTATTCGTTCCATCTCAACTGTATTCATCAAGAACTGAATTTTCCATTGAACCAATTTGTTCTATAATTTAAGTTTCTTGCCGTGAACATGACCATAGTTGTTGAATTGGTGTTAAACATCCATTACTCACTCACTCCTCATAGTTTCCCATCCATCCATCTCAACCATTTATCATAAATGGTGTGAGAGAGATGAGGAAGCACTGTCAATGTTAAATTTAGGTAACGTTGATGATGTTGAAAATGCTTCCTCACGCCCCCCTTTGGAACCTCTCAACAAAATATGAAGTTATTACATATAAGTGAGGTTTTATGGTACTTTACTTCACTAGAAGTTTTACACCAACACAAGAGGCATTTGCCATACTCAGTAAGTGAACCAGGCAGACAGCACAATGACGCTGTCACAGTCAATGAGGAAGGCAATAAGTCGGCTAAGCCTAGCTTTCCTGGATGCAATAACTGTAAGGTTAAGCTGCTTCACCCCATAACCCTGGTGCCCTGGTGGTCAAGCCTTAGGAGGAGGTCAGTTATAAGGGGGAGGGTGTGTGTGTGAGAAAGGAGATGGGGGTACTTTAAAACCTTGCGTATAGGCACAGAGTCGGGGTACAGCTTATATGAGAGATTATGCTACTATAATATAGTACAAAAGTTACCATAATCAGATCGCAAGTGCTGCTTGTAGGGTGCCCTAAAGACGGGGAGCGGCTTATATGCGAGTTAGACATAAATGCAAAGTTTTACAGTAGTGATATTTGTGTGTGGTGCTCTGTGGAAAAACGAGGGAGCAGGTGGTATAAGGTGAGGTAGGTGGAGGAAAGATGACACGTGAAAGGCAGAGAGAAGTGAAATATGTAGGACTCTAGAGTTATGTGATATTAGCTTTACCAGTGTGTGGGTGGGGGGTTCAATTTACTAATTACCAAGTTCTAAGAATAACAGAATTGTCCCTTAGAAACATTAAGGCTGCTATTAACCAAATCATTTGGGTCTAAAGTCTGCGCGACTGTAAAATGTCTGCATTCCAAATTGATTTACCAACTAGCCTTCAAAAGCCATTTTGACAACATCTTTTATACCTGCATCCTCTTTTGATCATTTCCTACATACAAGAATATTGTGGAAGCAATAACATTTCTTTGAAGCAAGTGAAACATTGAGTAGAAGGAAGGAAGTTGGAAGGAAAGCAGGGATTTATATTTAATCAAATCTCCTTCAGCAAACAGGGATAAAATAACAAAATGGTGAACAGGAATAGCACAGCAGTTTACTTTCTCTAGGCGCAATTCTGCATTACAACTTTCAGGTTCATGGTATCAGCCATTTTCCCCCTGCTAAATAGGCTTAGCATAGAGATTACAGCTGAATGAGACCACATCATGACATTTGACTTGACAACTCAATAATACAAATATCATGCAGTAGTGTCAATAGCATCCAAGACTTGTTTAACTTCTGCCCCGCCTTCCATCAGAGACCCAATAGGCCCCAGATGATGAAGTCATGTGACCAGACGTAATGTGACTGGAAGAGTGGCTGCTACTGTGGTGGCCATATTTATGGTCACGCAGGTCACATGGTCGTCTCACGAGACCAGAGCGTGTCAGGCCTGACTGGACAACTAGACAGGGACGTCCATCAACTTGGCAGACCAGGATGAGTCTGTGTAAGAGTTGTGGGAGTATAAGCAGTATGAACGCCTGTTCTATTCTCTCATTGAGACAGCTCTGTGGGGTAGATTTATCACCAGTCTGATTCATTAAACAATACGGCAGCTACAAGAAGTGAGAGTTGTGGTGCTTTATCTGACAGTGGGGCATGACCAGCTGACTGTAGGGTGGGGGGGGGGCATGTGATGTAGTGCTTGTGCTACAATGTTCCTAATTCATACTGGCTGTGATGTGTTTCTGCTTATGACCAGATGGGCTGCCTGGGAATTATGTATTTCTAGTGGCCACCAGGGTCAATAGAGATCTAGCAGAATATCTTTGATGTTCAGAGAAGTTAAACCACCACCAAAATATCTTAATCACTATCCAGTAATACATCCACAACAATCCAGAAAAAATCTGATCATTTTGACTATTTTGACCCGGTGTGGATCATATAACAATACATTCCCACAGTGCACAATGGTCACATGACCACCATATACTAGCTGTTGTTTCTACTAGAGATCAGAATATCAGTAGTATGCAAGGCACCACACATGATTTATGGGTTATATGCATTTGTAAATACAATCTGTGTTATATATGTAATTCAATTCTCTTCAAGCATGAGTTTGAGACACTCCCGAGGCGTTGGCATGATGCACCAATGCAGCACTTGTGAATTACTTGGCAAGGCTGCATTGGTGTCAAATGACAAATGTCATCTTTTAGTGACATCCGTCCTTAAAGGGTTAGACAAAGGCCTTGCAATCTTTTTCAGTCTGCTAACTTCAATCACAATGAAGCAATCTGATTATTTTGTCCCGCTGATTCCTGATGATTTGTGACAAAAAAAGCAGAAACACAAAAACTAATGGTGATTGGCTGAGAATAGAACACATGTTTATCTTCCCGGGCCACCAAGTCTGACCCTGGTCACGTCAGGGGCCTGAACGTACGGGACTGGGTATGAATATCAATAACGTCCACTTTGTTTTATGCAATGGAAAGCGGTGATAGGATTGGGAAAGGTCTGGCCTTTTTCTAGCACTGTAATGTTAATGGCACTACTTTGCCTCCATGTGTTCATTTGGTTAATGAAAATGGTTGAAAGGCTCTGTAAGGAATATTGTCAGACAAATTAAAATGTGATAAAATGTGATCTCACTAGCTCAGACGAGTATATAGCTAATACTCCCTGGGATAAAGTAACAGGGAGGCTACACAAGGAACAGTCTTATGAAAGAACTCTATTATCTATCAAACAAATTACTCTGTAATCATCTTTATAATTTATATACCTCATTATCACTGATAATCTCACTTTATATAAGATTACACTTTTTACTGCACACTTTTCTTTCAGCTAAGGCCACTCAAAATAAGAGTGGTTTCTCATCACCAGGGACCAGTGACGAGGGAGGCCTTCTTCTCTTTTTTTTTTAAATCCGAGGGCTAAAATGTAAAGGATGAAATACATTTTGTGTGCCCGAAATTCACATTTTAGTAGTTAAGAATTTATTGATCTTTAAAAGTGGGAAAAAAAAGTTTCGCTCAAAACCTGATTTTTAAGATGTGTGTGGTGATGAGAAACCATTTCACTGTATTATTTGCTTATTGATAAATCCTAGCTATTAAGCCATATTGACTTCACGCCGTAATTACAACAGTCAATGACCGACTTGCCTGATTAATTAAAACCATTCCTCCAGGGCAGTTTAGTATCAAGATGCCAACAGTTTTTACTCATTGTTCTTGGTTGATGTCAGAGTTAACTAAACTTGCTCACACAGCTTCCACTTATAAAGTCAATCAGCAGTTAATTGTCTAACTTTTTGTTGTTTCTAATACAGCTTTATCTAATTACTGACATCTTTGATGAGCCAATTCTTATGGTATACTTTCATCTTCAGAAAGCATGTCCTCCATTAGTAGAAGCAGTTTTAATTAATAACCCGATAATCTGTTAAAGAAAACCTTCTTTGTATGGCACATGCTAAGAAATATCTTCTGCTTGAAAACAGCTGAATTCCTTCCTCCCTAAGAGAGGTTAAATTCGTTATTCCCCTACCCTTAATCCTCCACCCTGGGCTGTCATTCACCAAGGATCACGCTGTAAGACAAACAGCACAGTGTGGCAAAAAGTCCATCTTCCTATCTCTTACAGATGATACAATTAATTATACGACACACCACTGCTGCTTGCCTAAGGCTGTCCGGAATTAGATAGACACATACTGCTGCTGATGTCATATTCTCCTTCACCAGTGGACTGCAGCTTCAGGGCATGTAACCATAACATAGAAGGGGGTAAGACCCCAACCTGCACTTCTATACTACCACTATAAGGAAGACCAGTGATTGGTTTTCCAATATCATACTAGACAATAGAAATGGCTTACAAAAACTACCTTCCGCATTCAGATCATGTCATTGACCACACTGATTTTATTACGTTTTTCCCCTGGCTGCATGACATTCGATTAACTTTAATTGATACATGAAACCTGAATTAAAAGAGTAAGGATATGATTACAAACAGTTATGGAGAAGACTGTACCTATCACCAATTCATCAATAAAAACTGTAACTGTATCTCGTAAAAGTAGGACTTTTCTCTGTAGCCATTCAATGTTGGTTCAATGTGTGCAGCAACATGATATCAACAGTTGTCATTTGGTTGATATTGATCATTTATCAGTGATTCAACATTGATGTGGCCATTATGAATCAACAATGAATAAACATAATAAAAGATGATTTACATTGATTTAATATTGACTGCTGATTTGGTGGCACCTAGTGGGAAAGGTGGGAACCACATGGTTGATTCAAGGTTGATATCCAAACATTGCATCAATGTTGAAACGGGTTGGTTGACAACGTTGAAATAATAACACCGCATCAATGTTGGAAACAGGTTGATCTACCCTGTAACCCTATATCAACCAGTTGTCAAAGTTGAATCAATGTTTTGTGCTCACTGCGAGTGGAGTATCACTTCTCACAGATGGCTGTCCAGAGATCATTTTTTACGTATCAAATTGTTACGTTTGACAGAATAATAAGTAATAGAAATTTCTTAATCTCCAGCTTCTCCCTCAGCAGTAAATATTCTAAAAGTACCTTCTAATCTAATTGTAGTATCTGGTCCCAAAAGTAACTATCAGACAAATTGCTTAAAAGACCTGTACGTAGAAAGAACCTATTCTGTAGCATTTAACAGGTAGGGGACAAGCATAGGTTGTGTGTATGCGCTACTACCTTGGTATAAATCTATCCAGACTGTACCAATAGGATAGTACGGTGCCTGGTTCTGGGGCGTACCTGATATTTGGTACATGTTGTCTGGTCATTAGACCATCACAGCCTAGTTATACTAGGTAACTGACTCTTATACATAGGTCTGCAGTACCTTGTCTGTATTCTTAAAACAATGGGACTTATCTATACCAACACTGGAGGCCATGAGAGGGAAAGAGAATCCCACGTTTTGTCATGATTTTACAAATTATGTCCTCCATTCCATCAGAAGATGAAACTAAATTGTAGAGTGACAGATCAGCACCTTCTTTAATACCATGTATGTTTAGCTTAATCAGCAAATGTAACACACAATTCAGAAATCGAATTTACCGGGTCTATGGACAATTATGTTATGACTGTGTCCTGTTCATTGCATGATTTGTAATTGAATTTAAAGCCTGTAGTTTGTAAATTAGCCAGTGTGTAGATAGAGATCTTCTCTCTCTGGTACAATATATGATACATGTTACAAGGGGACTACAAAAGAAAAATAATGTAAATGTCCAGATACGTTGATGCTGCTAGGAAGGCCATACTGGTACGGCCTAGATGTTGAGTACTGTACAGCTGATTTACTGGAATAGTGAGTATTTCCTCCACCTGATAATTCAGCAATAAACCATTGAGAGATGATGATGTAAAGAAGCTTTCTCTCCCTACACTGTAGCTGCCCTTAGCCACAGACAGTACCTCAGGTTGCAGCCGTAGGGTGAGGTAGAATACAGGGTGTCAGTGTCCATTTCACTCAGGCCCTGGCCATTAGTCCCGCCTCCTCCCCTCTTACACCATTCCCCTGTGTACACCTCTCTCAGCTGTTATGGACATCTCAGGTTTCCTCTGGGAGCATTTATCTTACCTCAAAAGGGAGCAAGGTCCCGGAAACTAAAGCAGGCACTTGTTTTTGTTTCACATTTTTTATTTACATTTTCTTTTTTTCATAAAAGGAATAAGGCGTTGGAGCAAAAGATGAAATTCCTTTTAGCCCATTAAATACTAGATACCTGATAGAGCTCTGAGATGATTCCATCTCAGATTCCACCAAAAGGCCCGTGCAGTTTTTGAATCAGCTGTCTGTACTTTAACCCTCACTACAAATTGCACTTGAGTAATGTTGAATACCAACTGGTAGCCAATGAAAAGCCTTCTCAAAAGGTTACAATATCCTGTCACATGCAGGAAAAAAACAAAAATGAAGGAATTGTCTTTGTATCAGTTTGATGCAATGAGTAAAAATAATCCTGTACAAAAGAGCAGTATACAATGAAGGTGCAATATACCTGCTGACACTTCACCAAAAAGTAGACTAGAGCAGTTTAAGAAATGTGTACAGTGGCCCAGAAGGGCCAAATGAATCAATTCAAAATTTGAAATTTGAAACTCAAAATGTAAAAGTTGATATTCAAAATGTGAAAACTGAAACTCAAAACGCTAAAGTTAAAACTAAAAACGTGAAAAGTGAAATTCAAAATGCAAAAGTTGAAACTAAAACGTGAAAAGTGAAAAACTAAAACAGCAATAGAGCTTTCAGATTTCAGGTTTGATGTTTCAACTTTCAAAGTCAATCTGTCAACCGCTTGTGACAGTTATCTTTTAGCATTGGGTATGGTTCATAAGCCTTTTGCCTTTCAAGTTTTCAAGTTTTGAATCTATTCCATTTCTCCCTCCTGGGCCACTGTAAATGTGAGTAGGACAAGCTCGGTGATTGTGTTGGTTTAAGGCCCACAGAGTACCCTTTGTCTTGATGCCCACTGTAGTTTACCTGATGTTCTTGTACTACTCAGGATACAGCGGAGTTGAGCTGCTGTACAGGAGGCTGCGTACCACTGCCGGGTGACAGACCGCATCCATCTACCACTTATTGTGTTAACCCTTTACGGATATTGCTTAGGCCACTCAAAAAATTGTTTTGTATCACCCGGCAGTGAAAAATATGACGAGGGCGTTTTGTTTTTTTACCTATTTCTTTTTTACTGAGGGGTTAAATGTATAGGAAATATTAGGGCTTTCCGTGAATGACTTTCACATTTTAGTTGTTGAGAGTTTAGTGATCCAAAAAAATGTGTTATATTGTAATTCATTCCTAGCTCACTGCATTATCGACAGTCTAGGATTTAATTCAATACAAAATATGCCAATATTTATTCACCTTTTGACACATTTTTCATTAAAAATCTAAAAAGGAAAAAAAAAGGTTTTTCCAAATCACGATTTTCATGTGCTGCATTGATGCATCATGCTGACCCTTCGGGATCGTGTTCACCCCTTAGCGTCAGCATGGTGCATGGATCTAGCACTGGTGAGTTACTCGCCAGGGCTGCGGTCATGCATCAGGACGACCTAGGGCATATAGCATTAATGCATTATGCTGTCCGTAAAGGGCTAAATGGTCTCCGTATGGTTGTAGCGACCACAGAATCAGAGGCTGGTACACTTCTTCTTTATCAGACACTTACACAGTAGACTCATAGATTCTCATAGACTCTAGTGATGATACAGACCCTATAGACAGTGTTGTACTGTGTCGGTGCTAATACAGAGATATTGGCCACATATGTGTTGATGCTTATAGCTATAGACTGGGCCCTGTGCATCTTGCGGTACAGCACATTAGTTTCTCACATCGGACAACATTTTGTTGTGGTTTTAGAGGAGTTGAAAATACAACAATATAGCTACAGGGGATGTTTCTTCATTTGCCAACATTAGAGACACCCAAAACCAGTGAGCTACACTTTGACGCGGCTCCTTCCCGAGGCTTGGCGTCTTACAAACAGCCATCAGTTCCTGCCTCCCACAGCCCCAAGAGGAGAGTTCCATTTCCTGTCAGGCATGGATCTATTTCCTGTTGATATTACTCCTGTCCAGAGTGATGTTGGTTCAGGGGCTTCTGGATCATTAGTTTCTCTGGTTACCATATTATTGGGAGGTGTGTAAAGTAGATACCACAATTTTAGAGGGAAATGGAATTCTCTCTCGTACATGTTTGCCATTGTGGAAGTGCTAGTATCTATCATTAGACCCATCTTGTCTAGCAATACAACTCTGCTTCTTATTTAAATCAAGAATGCTCCCCAATTTCCAGTAAAAATCAGGTGCTTGTGCAATATAAATAGTAGATATACAAGCCTTAAACACTTTAAGGACGGATGTCGCTAAAAGATGACATTTGCTGTCTTGATGCACCTTTGCAGCCCCGGCGAGCAACTCATGTTGCCCCTTTGGGAGTGTCTCCATACCGTAGAGACAGCATGATGTTTGAACGCAGTACTGGCAAGTTACTCACCAGGGCTGTATTCATGCATCATGACAACAAAGAGTATAGCACATTAAGGCACTATACCATGCTTAAAGGGTTAAGATGAGTGCCTCCACACCCTCCCGTTACACTGTTAATCCACATATATATAATTCTACTAAAGTATAGCAGACCATCGCTCATACCACACTTGGGTGGAAAGAGAAGAGAAACTGCCCGTCTGTATAATACATACAAAAGGTAACCACTGCACTGAGGATAATGGCTTAGTCACGGCTGACCACACTTGTCTACGACTCAGTCTTGACTGTCCCAATTATCCTCAGTACAGGGGTCTGGCTGTGGTTTAACTACTACTTATACCGCAGTATATATGAACCTCTATGAGATCCTGATGATTTACAAAATATCTATAATGAGGGAATTAAATACTAGCCTCGAGGAGCTTTTCAGCCAATATTATTGAACAGCCAAGGCATATCTTGGAGTAATGTTAAAGGTCTGCCAGCTTGGCCCAGTAGTCAGAGCAGCCTGCATGTAAAGTGTCCTTCACTTGTCCTTGATATTTGGCAATAACTCAGACAGTCCTGACAGCCCGACTCAGTCGTCAAAGTAGATTCCATTAAAGTCCCATTTCCTTACACTACTTACAGTGGCCCTTGGTAACTGAGTGTCTGTGTGCTACAATGCAGTACTGCAGGAAACTGTACAATGCAGTATTACCCTAAGGTTCCTCTATCATACTTGGCATTGGGTTGCATTTCTGCAGGCCTTACAAGGATCAAACCATCTGTCAAGGTAATTCCTAATGTGAAGTTTCAGCTCAACAGAAGCTTTGCTTATTAAAGTATTTGATATGAGAATGTGTATGTGGCTAAATCACAAGATTCATACAATCAGATTACCCTTATATTACGGGGCTACATCAGATTTCCCCTTCATCCTGTTTCATCCTTTATCTGTATCTAATACACATTAGTATACACAGTAGACTTAATGCAGTAATGGCTCCCTCGCTTAATACTGAGGTATAAAGTAAACTAAGGACTAAATCTGAGCTCAAGGGTAAAATGCACTAAAAATGAGTGTCATTAGCTCTCACACAATTATGTGTGTAATCATAGCATTTGGTCCTTAAGGCATAAATGGAACAATTTAGCTTCTATTTCTGAGACGCTCATCCAACAATGTTTCTACAAGCTCTACTAGAGCTTCCTAACACCATTGAACCTAATTTTATCATACCCTGTGACTGTGGGGCAGTCCATAAATGATGTCAGGCATTTTTGGCCTTTTTTTACCCCCCTCTGCCCCCCCCATGTCACCCTTTGTCGCAGTTTGCTTGAACCCCCCCTCCCTATCTAGGCGTGACGTCACACAAGCAGCTACCCCCCTTCCCCATCCAAAATGAATATGGTACCCAGTACTGACTGAAATATGTCTATTCTTGATATCAGCACCTGGCCCCAATACAAATTTAATGATTGTTATATTGTTGTTCCATTTATCATTAAACCTTATGAATAGGGGCAAAGTCATTTATTGCTAGTTGGGGGGCTTTGGTGGATTTTCCCAAAATGATAATTCTTTTTTCTGACCTCCCTACGAACTAGTCTAAGGTAATAGTGTATTGTACTTACAAAAGAAAGGAGATCATGGATGAGTTCTAGGGTTTATCCTGTTTACAAAACTTTAATGATGTAGTGGAGGTTTAATGCCATTTCGACAACTAATATGACCTTAGTCTTCGAAATGGCGTTAAACATCCATTACTCACTCACTCACTCACTCACTTAAACCCTAATGAACAATATGACCTCATGTGGACCCATCCGATTTAAAAGATAAACTCTTGCAGAGAATGATAGCTACCAATTACCATTCACTTATCAGAATGAAATTCCTCATATTTTCTTGACCATCCGTATAACTTGAGTCAGGCTTTTACCTCATTCCCTCTCTGGCATCTAGATGCTCTCTCAGACCCTTGGTATAGTTCACCTTCTCATACAAGCCATAGGAAGTAACAGGAAAGATGTGTAAAATAATGAGGGCAATACAGTACAAATTAGCATGGGCCTGTGACTTGATGTCCAATATAAACACACATGGCCATGAGTAGTATAGTATGTATCGTAACGGGACTATAGTTAAGTACTGTTTATTACTCAATCGACATGCAGCCAATCAGAGGCCTCCATTTGGTCACGTGACCGGAAGTGACCTACTTAGGGGATTAGTGGTGCATTCTGGGTAACCCTGCAGCCAATCAGAGGCCACCATTTGGTCACGTGACCGGAAGTGACCTACTTAGGGGGATTAGTGGTGCATTCTGGGTAACCTACTGACCTACTTAGGGGACCGGAAGTGACGTCATATGACCTAATTTAGGATCACGTGACCGGAAGTGACCTGGTGAGTCACGTGAGCGGAAGTGACGTCACATGACCTAATGGCCGACCGGAAGTGAGTGACCTCATTGAAGATCACGTGACCGGAAGTGACTTGATTGATCACGTGAGCGGAAGAAGAAGTTTTTTTGTTTAGGAAGTGAGGGTCTTTAGGATCACGTGACTGGAAGCGACGTCGTCACATGAGTGACGCTTTAAGAGACTGCGCGACTTACTAGTAAAAGAAGACGTATGAAAATAAAAACACAACAATATTTTATTTTATTTTTTTTATTTATTTTTTTTTCAATCTTGATAAACACTCTATTTTTGAAAAGATGCACACGCTTATTTTTTTTTTTCATATCTCTAAAGGACTCGTTGTCACACCGTCAGAATGCACGCGACGCTTATAATACAAGTAGCGCACGCCGTCTTTCTCTATGGTGTAGGTGACCATTTTGTTTCGCACCACTTTGAAGTTTCTATTTACAGCAATGAGAGTTTTTCGTTGGCGAAGAACATCCAAGAAGTCGTCTGGTTCCTGAGGGTTTTGTTTCTTCTGTACGCCTTTTGCACTCCATTTTTTGGATTTTCTTTCACCGGTGTCGCTGACTCGATCGTAGCAAATGTAAGTCTTAGGGTTGAGACTTAGGATCCCGTCACCTTCCCACTCCGCTTTCATAAGCCCCGAAGTTCTCAGATCGTGAAGGTACCGTCTCTCACAACATCCGCCGGGCGGCGGACACCATTCTCGCACTCTTTCCGTTTTTGTCTTCACGAAAAGCTCTAAGTGATCGTCGCACACCGCTGTCGGAAGCCACTTTCGTTTCTCTCTGAAGTACGTCTCTCTCAGGCGAGGTTTCACTAGGTCATCCAACGTGTCACCGCTGAGAGCCATGTAAAGACTGTCGGTGTCCATTTGACAAAGGGCATAATCGCGCCGATCGACGAATCTATCCAAGAAGTCGTATGTGAACTCTAACATTTTCAACTTCGCGTACTGGTATACCATGAACCCTATTTGAATAGGGAGGTTGTTGTTGACTGTTTTCGGTTGTAGTTCGACTTCAAACAGATCGGAACTCAACTCGGACGCCTTTTTGAAGCGCCACGAATTGGCCAATAGTTCGAACTTCCGACTGTCAGTGTATCTCACCGCCGTGTGTTTTTCTTTGTTGCAGATTGTTTTACCGTACGTAGCGTTTCCCATTAACTTGTAATAGTCTGACAGAATTTTCTCGTTCTCGTTCACGTCGCCACGTCTTCGCGCCGCCGTTACTTCGTCCGCGAAACCGGCAAAGGAGCGTTTAGGTAGGTATTCTACCACCAGCTGCACTTTGGTGACTATCAAACCGTGCTCTAAATACCACTTGAGAAGCGGCGTTCCCAAGAGAATATTTTTTCCGTGGTAACTCCCTATCAGACATCTCTGAGGCGTGTTCAACAGCTTTTCTTCCTGCGCAAAGTCTGACATGTGAGGGCCTATGTCCGATTTTGAAACGGTCGCGTTCTTGAAAACGGGGGTCATTTCTTCGAAGTAGTCTCGTAGGTGAGGCGGCGTAGTGATGTCCACTTGAACTAAACCGAACATTTTCTCCTCTTTCACAGCGGAAAGGATGTCGCTCTCGCTCATCGCGTTTCGAGACACTTTCAAAGCGTCAACCTTCCAGCGTTGTTGGGAGGCCTTGACCCGCTCATCTCGACGCTTCATCTCTCGCCATTCGCACTCCCACACGACGACCAGCTTGTGACCTAGCGCTTTCAAGTAAGCGCTTACTCTGGTCGTTCTGTCGCGTCTCTCCTCTCTCAGTGAAGCGCACTGATATCGGTGCGACGGTATGCACTCGTGAGCGTGGAACCAACACCCGTGAAACTGGAAAACCGTATTAGAGGCCGCGTGAAACCCGTCCACGCGAATTCTCCGACAGCCTACAACCATCTCGCCGCCGTTCAAAGCATGGCGCAGTTTCACGTCGCGGTCGTGCTCTACGAAGCGTAACCACTCCAAAGCGCTGTGAGAGTTTCTTTGCCTAATTTCGGGCTTGAACTCGGTCTCGGGCCGTCTCACCGCGTAATAGCCCGTGCAGTGCGCTTCGCTCATGCAGCGCAAGTACAGAGAGTTAGCGTCTAGTCCTAGGATGTGTTGGCACGGTCTCGCTTCTTCGCCGTACTTGTGCTCCCTTATCCGCGTGGTGCCCTTCTCGTGAAATCTATGGAAGATGATGGAAGGACCGCCGACTAGATTTTCTTTGATCAGAGCGTGGAGGACGGCGTCGAACTGGGGGAACGTTGTGAACGCGTCTTCTAGGTTTTGGAAGAGGAACCGTAAAGTCAAACCAGCGAGAGAAACTCCGTCTTTCAACATGTCAATGCCGCGATCTTGGAAAAATTTAGCGTGATTTTTCAGAGCTTCTATGAAAGGTTTGACGTCTTTGTTGTTGTAGTGGATCAAGTAGTCTTCCATAGTTTGCATCTTCTCGTCGGACCAAACTTTCTGACATGCAGCGTAGTCGGATTCGGACATTTTGACGCCCGTCAGCTCGCTGTCGAAAGCCGATCTCGGTGGCAGCGTTCTGTTTGCCAGTTTCCTGGTAGACGTCATCCATTCGTAAGGAAAGTGACCTTTCTCTTCGTTCCTGGTGAAAGCTCGCAAATAGGTCGCGTAGTTGTAACCGGGTGCCAAATAGTTGACTACGTCCAAGAAAACCGTGTGCTGTGTGTAAACCGCCAAGTATTGATTGCTTTTCTTTATGACGCTGAATTCTTGGTTTCTTCGGTCTCCGGAGGCGAAGAACGAGTGAAGGCGTATTTTGATCAGGTTCAAGTCGTAACGCCCCGAGTTGAAGCCCACGACTGGAGCTTGACGGATGTATCTCAGAAGACGCTTCTTCAGTTGAACTAACGGGTGTCTGGTCTGAGGCGCAGCGAAGCCGCCTGGAGAAGGGGTGAACGTCGCCTCCTCCAGCAGGAGAGCTTCACCTATCGCCGCATCTAACTTCGCTAAGGTCGGTCGGTAAAGTTCTAGCACAGCTTCTCCGATGACTTTGGCGTTCTCGTTTATGTGATTTAAAACTCGGTCCAACAAGGGGTCGGAATCTGCGTCGGATTCTCTGACGAAGCAGACGGGCCCCTCCCACCCCGGAAAGTCGGATGCGACGCTAGCCGACAAAGGGACGTGATCCCACAGCAGGGACACGTGTTCCGTCGACGGTTCTTTGCACGGTCTGAAGAAAGCCTCGAAATCGAAGGCGATCTTGTAAGGGTAGATTCCGGAATGTCCGTCGGGGGGAAAAATGGAGAAGTCTGCTAGCGCTTCGAAAATCGTTCTCGAATTTTGGTAGATGCCACCTACGTAGCGCAACTTGACTTGTCGGCAAGAGGAAAGCTGGTTCCTGTGTCTCTTCAGCAAGAACTCGGTGGTGAACGCCGCCTTACACTTGCAACATTCGTATATGCCCGCGTACGCGTTGAAGTCCGTGACGAGAGAGACGTGCAAACCGCCTTTCGCCGTCAGGTGTAGGTTGACTTTACCTCGGGCGGCCAGAGTTCTGGAAGGCGGTCTGATCAGAGTAACGCGTCTTCTCAACTTCCGCCCCGGCACTTGACGCGACGCGGTGTAAACCGCTATCTGTACGTCAAACAAGTTCTCTAACGCGGGTAAGTCGCGGATGTTCAGACCCGGAAAGGATTCAGGTGTGGCAGCGGGACAGAACTGACGTAACAAATCTGAAGCGCGCTTGCTGGTGTTGTATAAGTGAAAGGAAATGCAGCGGAAGATGCAGAGGTTGTCCTTGTTGGGAAAATCTAACACGCCGCTTCTCTTTCCAACTCGACCGGCCTGAGTGATCCTACCGCCTATGGGGAATTCCCCCGGTCCCATGTAAACGCAAATGTTCAAATTGGTAGGAAAAAGAACGTGCCACTTGGTGTCAGCGTCGCAAAGTTTCCGTACTTCCTCGCAAGCGACGGTGTTTTCCATCTTTGAGAGGAGCTCTTCCAAAGTTTCTGAATTAGTTATAGTAGGGAGCGGTTGTATGAGAGTTGCGTTGTTCTGGGAGGCGTGAAAGTAGCGCAGTTTGCTCTTGTCTTCTCTGTGTTGTAAGAGTAAGCCTACCGAGAAACCCACTTTGTATCTGAATCTTTGTGTCAAGTGAATGCGACGCATAGTATCTACAGCGTCACTCAACTCGCCGGTTGGTAGCCTGAAGTTTGTTACACTCACGCGAGTCCCCTGCATCCTGACGCCCGTTTGTATCGCAGGCCAATTCGCCGTGAACGTTTCCTCCCCGTTCGGTACAGCACATATGCGCGGAGGGACGGTCACCCCGTCCAGAGATTCGCGTCGACAGGCGATCTTTCGGCAATCGCCTTCGCCGCATAGAGGGCAAAACTTAGGTACTACTCTACAATTTTCTACGTGTCTCTCGTGGTTGTACGGTCTTTTAAACATTTTGAAACACTTTTCGCATACGTACTGTGTCATGTTTTTTTTTCCACTCAGTTACCAACTACTTAGCCGTCTAACTATCTATCTATCTATCAATCTATCTGTCTATCTATCTATCTATTTATCTTTCTGTCTGCTGTCTGTGTATCCGTCTGTCTGTCTCATACAGCGTACGTCAAATGCTGTGTGTGTGTGTGTGTGCGCGCGTGAGCGTTGAGCGTCTCTCATTCCGAATCTATGCCGAGATATTTCAGAATGATCTCTGTTTTGTCATCCAACTCTTTGAGCGCTCTGGCGGACAGCGTCACTCCCTGCTGTGTGGGTTTTTTGTCAGGACCTTCGTACTTGCGCACGTGGACGAGGTTCTTACCGCTGTAGTAGCTCACAGCTGCGTACACTTCGCTCTCCTCATCCAGCACTGCGAACCAGGGGGTGTGATTAGGTTTTCCTTGCGCGGCCGCTGTGTCGCGTATGCGCACCACTGCGCGGATATCGGCGATGCGTGCTATGAGCTCGCGCAGCGCGTCGGCCGTGAAGTGCACTCGCTTGCTTCTGGTCAGAGACGCCTCTTTCACCTGGCCGTCTTTTGTGTAGCGCGGCCTCCTAGACAGTCTAGCCACGTCCTCCCAGATCTCCAGCGTCAAAGCTCCGTCTAAGCAGAACTCTAACCCGAGAGGACGGGAGAAGGTTTTCTCTGCTTCTTCTCGTCCATCTCGTTCTTTTTCTTGTATTTTTCTCTTCTTACTAGGCCTTGTTGTTCTGGAACTCACCTTAGAACGTTTCACACCCGCAGGATGAGTAACACCATCAGCGTGAGCTGAATCAGCAGCAGAACCGATAGCAGGAGCAGCGTCAGCGCTGGTGGTATCCGAGGCCTCGTTGTTGGAACAGCGCAGCCACACGCCGTCGGTGCTGAGTGTAGCGGTAGAAGATGAAGCGCCGCCGCCCTCGTAAGGTGGCGGTGAGGGCAGTCGCCACGGACCGGACGGGACGCTACTAGTGGAGGAAGTGAGGTCGAAAGGTCGAAGAGGGAAGCCGAAAAACGTACCGCCCACCCCTTTCCCTTCGGGTTGTTCGTACGCCTCGTCGTCAGCGTCGTTCTCTGTCTCACCCTGTTGCTGCTGCTGCTCCTCCTCCTCCTCCTCCTCTTCTTCTCGGTTTAGGGGCTGAGTGTCCGAATAGCTGTCACTCTCAGCGCGAGCGGCGTCGAGGGCGTCAGTCGATGTAGTGGTGGAGGAGAGGGGCTGTGCAACGTGCGGCAGGTCATCAAAGTCATCAACAGTAGTGGGGAGGTAAAAACCCGGTTGCCAGTACTGCGCTGTGCCAGGAGCGTTGTCGTCAGTAGTAGTAGCGGTAGCAGCAGGTGCAGCAGAAGCAGCAGCAGCAGCAGCAGGCGCAGCAGCAGACGCAACAGTAGCAGGCGCAGCAGCCTCAGCAGGCGCAGCAGTAGCAGGCGCAGCGGTAGCAGGTGCAGCAGCAGCAGCAGCAGCCGCAGCAGGCGGGGCGGCAGTAGCAGCGGCAGCGCGCTTAGCAGCAACGTGTACCGTCGCGAGTGTAACAACGTCGCTAGCACGACGACTACTACCAGTAGTACTACTACTGCTACTACTACTGCTACTACTACTACTACTGCCGCGAGCGCTCGCTACAGCGGGAGGGTGATAAGACCAAGCGGCTGCGGCGGTAGTCTCATGTTCAGTAGCAAGAGGAGGCACTGACGCTAAACGAGCGCTGTTCCGCGTAGTCTTCTTGTTCTTGAACGACGCTAGATGTTGTCTTTTGCTCATGGTGGTGACTGTAGAGAGCAGCAAAAGAATGAGTGAGTGAATGGAGGTTTCCAGACCCCTTATATACGCCTTCTCGCTTCTAGAGCTAAGCTACTTACTGACCCTGTTCAGCTGCCGCCGGCTGGCCGGCGGCCATTCACAAAGAGAAACAAAAGACATAAGGCATGACGTTTTCAGCTGGATCCCTTTCCCCCCTTTTGAGAGATCGACTGTCATGAGCTAAGCCGCTTAACACCCTGTTCAGCAATTCAACGCGCATTAGCTGTATAAAGGATTAAGCGGTTGCTGCCGTCGACTGACCGGCGGCCATTCACAAAGACATAAGGTATGACGTTTTCAGCTGGATCCCTTTCCCCTCTTTTTTTTTTTTTGAGGGATCCACTGTCGTGAGCTAAGCCGCTTACCACCCTGTTCAGCCATTCAGCGCGCGTTAGCTGTATAAAGGATTAACGGTGACGAGCTTAGAGTGTGTGTACAAAAAAAACTACAGGAGGCGTGTGGCGTGAAGCAGGACCCCCCTAAGACGAACGTGTCTGTCTGTGAGTAGAGGCGTGTGCATGTGGTGAGCGACTTAAGTGTAAGACAAAAATCACCACCTCCTGCCGTGGTGAGTAGACTGGGCCGGCCAGGCGGCGGCCGGCTAGTTCAATAGGGAGGGGTGACAGCTGACTAAGGCTGTGCATGAAAAAAATCCGATTTTCACCTGACCTCTGACGTTTGTTACAATGAATGTCAGAGGGAGGGAGACGTCCTCAGGTAGGGGGTAGGAGGTAAGGCTAATGGATGAGGAAGAAACACCGTTTTCAGCTGGTCTCCACGGATAGCGATGACACACCCCTCGTCATCTAAGCTCTTAAGGAGCGGAGCGGCTGAAAAAGCGTCATGCGGACAGGTCGCTACACAGCTGGAGTGCTGTTGGAAATGGGATTAAACTCCCTCTGTATAAAAAGCTCTGATTTCTGTTGGAAAAAAAACATATCGCCTCTGACCACAGTAACGTCTACTACCACCACCGCCGCCACCACCGCCGCCGCCGCCGCCGCCACCGCCGCCGCCGCCGCCGCCGCCGCCACCGCCAAGACGAGACGAGATGGCTCAAGCTATTCCACTTTCAAGCTCGCCTTCACCGCCTTGTCCACCTGAAAAAAAGTTAATGCGGCTTGACGACGTGAGACGCGCGAGGCAGACCGATGGGGAGAACAGAGAGGTAGGACAGCGGCGGTTAGCCTATAGCGACGCCTTGCTTCGTCAACTAGGTAAAGAGTTGAGCGGCTGTTGGAGAGAGTTGGGCAGTAGCTTAAAAGTTACCGCCGCCCGTATGGATGCTCTAGTAGAGCGCAGTGTCAAGACACCGGAGGAGCTGTGTACGGCGATGTTCCGAGTCTGGTGGGGTGAAACCCCGCATCGTCATAGATGGGGAGAGCTCGGTCGCGTCTTCACCCGCATTAGACGCGTGGAACTGTTGGCTCAGTGGATGTCCCTTCTCCACAGACAGGGGTTGGATTTCGAAAACCCCGACTCGCGCGCGATGCATAAGCACTTGGGCACCCTCGGCAGACGTCTAGGTAGCAGGTGGAAAGAGGTGGGGGACCATTTAAAATTGTCGCCTGAGAGGTTAGATAAGATCGCTGAAGAATGCGAATACGGAGGAAGTCCCGCTGAGTGGGCCTTCCGAGTGTTGAAAATGTGGCAAGATGAAGCTGACGGTGCCGGCGGTACACCTTTTGAACTCCTTCGAGTGTTGACTGAGGACATGGGAAAGTTTGACCTCGGCATCACGATATTACTTGACTTTATCAAGCAAGAAACAACGAGAACGACGGACATGTGAATTGTTGTGTTTTATTTTCATACGTCTTCTTTATTAGTAAGTAAAAAAAAAAAAATATCATAACAATTAAGAAGCGCGCCCTCTTAAAGTGTCACTTCCTCCAGTCGCAGCTGATCGCCTCATCGAAGCACGTGATAAACAAAAAAAAAACGAAGAGACACGCTTCTTCCTCTCGAGAGGAAGAAGCGTGTCTCTCGATTGAAATCTTTTTCTTTTCTTTTTTTCTTAAAAGAGACAAACGCCCCTTAGAGTGCCCCCCCCACCCCCCTAGAGTGCCCCCCTCCCCCCTCCCCCCCTCCCCCCCACCACCCGCCCCATGCATCCTAAAAGCGCCCCCCTCCCCATGCATCTTAAAGGGGCCCCCCTCCCCCCCTCCCCTCCCCTCCCCTCCCCTCCCCCCCCCCCCTTATACACTCTAAAGAACGCTTCTACCTAGTTCAATAAGTCACTTCCAGTCGCTCGTAAAACAATAAAAAATGAAAAAAAACAAAACAACTTATATCGTAGTGTTTTTTATTAGTTTACCGAAAAAAATAAGAGACTCGCCTCCTCCTCTCCTTCTCCCCCTCCTCCTCCTCCTCCTCCTCCTCCAAAAAAAAAAAAAGATATCACATTTTAAAGCCTGTGACCCCTTAAAGACGCTCATCTCTTCATTAAGTCGCGTGACGTCACTTCTTCTTCTGGTCACGTGATCAATCAGGTCACTTCCGGTCACGTGATCCTCAATCAGGTCACTCACTTCCGGTTGGCCATTAGGTCATGTGACGTCACTTCCGGTCACGTGACTCATCAGGTCACTTCCGGTCACGTGATCCTAAAGTAGGTCACTTCCGGTCCCCTAAGTAGGTCATATGACGTCACTTCCGGTCCATAAGTAGGTCATATGACCTCACTTCCGGTCACGTGACCAAATGGCGGCCTCTGATTGGCTAACTAGGTCACGTGACCTCACCACTAATCCCCTAAGTAGGTCACTTCCGGTCACGTGACCAAATGGAGGCCTCTGATTGGCTGCAGGTCGATTGAGTAATAAACAGTAGTTAACTATAGTCCCGTTCCGATACATACTATACTACTGCCATGACCTACGACACTAGTGGTACACTCAGTGGTGGGCAAGAGGCCGATTTGTAAGACCAGGAGGTCCCAGTTATGCCAAATTAAAAAAAACATGTAAAATTGGCCCCAAAAATAGTAAAACTATATATGAATCTCTTCAAAATTGCAAAAGAAAAGTAGGGTCGACCCTGTTTTGATAGGGTCGGTCGGGTGCCCTAAAACTAACCTCTTTTTTCCCCCTCATGGCTGCCCTTGGATGGGAGGGGCTTCAAATAAGACACTTAGGAAAGTGTAATTACCTTCTGTAATGAAACTGTTCCTGATGAATTTAGACATTTTTCTTGTAGATAACAGATTCATCAACATTATATTATAATATCCCATGACAGTCAAATATCAATAAGTATGTCCATTCTTTTTCAAAATCTGAAAAGCAACGGGTCACATTGAAGTCCTTCTGCTACATAGTCTAACTGGGTGTATGGTCAATGTCATTTGTATGCTCAGCTTTAGGTAGCCTGCTCTAGAATCCTCATCTGTATTCAGTGTGGGACTCATAGGGTTAGACTGAGCCTGGTAAGGAGACAGGCACAGAAATAACCATGGTGAGACCTTAGTAATTACCCAATCTGGTGGTGGACCACGAAGCTGTGATGGACTTCAGGACCTGAATGGAGATGAAAGGCTTCTGCCGCGGCTCAGTGTTGAAAAGATTGACCAGAATTTGCCAGCCCACACTGGAAAGTCGCAAATGTCTTAAATGGTCAATGTCTGATGGCAAAAAGGCAATGCACCTAAGTCTAGGTTTGGCTATACGCCATTAGATCCAATAAATACTTTAAAAAAAGGTTTTGCATCTCTCCTAACTGCCATTATTATAACTAGAGCAGAAAATATTTCTCTTTGTAGAATATAACCACAGTATAGGCAGTCTCAGACTCCCATCCCAACACTGCCACGTTTTCTATGCTGTGTATGGGCTGGGAGCAGAGCTTAATTTCACTTGATACTCATTTGCCCCACTTTGGTGACGCACATGGGTATGTTTTGGTCAATACACATCCAACTACAGACAGATTCTTATCTAGATGAAAGAGGTAATTAAATTAGCTGGGCCTACTGTGTAATCACCCTATTAGCACAATATCTTATGCTTGAAGAATAAGGTTTCAGGGGATATCTTCTTCTTTATGCAAAGAAAGGGACTCCCTAGGTCCCCCAGATAGACAGCTAACCCTATGCCTTTCCCTAACTGTAATCAGAAAGAACTAAGCTAACCCTAACCCCTACCCTAACCATTGGGCAGGTATCCAGTGTAGTTGGTTTCTTAATGAAGCATCCCCTGGGGGACTGGGGGATGATCAAGCACGATGGCTTCTTACAAAGCATACCCTGGGTATGCAGGGAAGTCCCTGTCTATGGTTTAAGCATAAGATGTGGCCAAAAATCTTATGCTTGAAGAATAAGATATTGTGCTAATACGGTGCAGTAATTAACACCTATGCTAGACAGATGTATTGGAGTGGGATGAGAGCCTTCTCCCAGGCTATCCAACTGGTAGGATAGATGCTAGGCTGAGGGTGCCTTATAGGCCAACGTATATATCATGAATCAACGTCATCATGTGACCAGTTATTGGCAGAGGTATAAACCTAGACCTCTGCGGGGAGAGTGAAGTTTTCCCATAGACTTGAGTCAGGTTTCTGATCTAGTGCATGATCATTACAAGGCCTCTGAGCGTTCCTACTTCTGCAGCTTAAAGAGTAAAAGTCATAATAACACCATCTGCTAATACACTATAATTACAGTAAGGCCTTGGTTCCAAGACAAATTTTATTTGGTGCTTCATTTCATATAGGCCAAATTGATCTCCCAAAACTCTCATTCAGTTTATAGGCGAGATCTTTTATATATATAGGAATATATTGAAAAGAATTTCAATACACTTTTATCGTAAGCCAGTTTTTTTTCTCTCAAACTCATATCCAGCTTATAACCAAGGTTTTACTTCAATGGATGTCTTGCCTATTCCCGGAATGTTATACTATAACTTTCCTCATGAGGTGCCTTCACCTCCCCCGACCTAATACCCCCCTACTACTGCTGCCTGAGGAGGGAGCTCTCCATCTAGCCATCCTTTCTCCAATACTCCTTTTTACCACCGTAAATGAAATGATTCACAATCCAATCAAATCTATTCTACCTGAGGGGAAGGCAATCTACAATTAGATACAGCTGTCCCTCTCAGCCCTCCCACCATTCTTGTAGTTCTACTCCCTCCCTCCTTGACTTTATACCAGGGTGGCCATTATGCCTTTGATCCCAGAGCACACATAAAATCACAATTTACCCACAACTCTGAGCTGTCCTATGTCTATTACTCTGAGCGGTCTCATGGGCTATTACTCTGAGCTGTCTCATGGGCTATTACTCTGAGCTGTCTCATGTCTATTACTCTGAGCTGTCTCATGGGCTATTACTCTGAGCTGTCTCATGTCTATTACTCTGAGCTGTCTCATGGACTATTACTCTGAGCTGTCTCATGTCTATTACACTGAGCTGTCTCATGGGCTATTACTCTGAGCTGTCCTATGTCTATTACTCTGAGCTGTCTCATGGACTATTCCTCTGAGCTGTCTCATGGACTATTACTCTGAGCTGTCTCATGGACTATTACTCTGAGCTGTCTCATGGACTATTACTCTGAGCTGTCTCATGTCTATTACTCTGAGCTGTCTCATGGACTATTACTCTGAGCTGTCTCATTTCTATTACTCTGAGCTGTCTCATGGGCTATTACTCTGAGCTGTCTCATGGACTATTACTCTGAGCTGTCTCATGTCTATTACTCCACAGAAAGGTGGCCTCAGGAAGTAGGGGTGGCTGCTATCAGGGCCTGCCACCAGGGGGCTGTCTGGTTGTTGGGGCAGGATGTGCGACACCCCCACCAGACTTCAAAGACGGAGGTTATGTCTAGCCCTTAGCTTACGGGATAAGCTAATTTAGGAGGCTGAGACCTGATGTACTGAGTCCTAGAGCCACATCATCGATTCATCAAACACATCCTTCCCCAATACATCACACTGTGTTGGTACCTACACCTCCCCCAAGATACCAAACAGTAGACACGTCATCTTACCCCCAGCCATCTGTTACTACCTCCCACAAACAGTAGAGTTCCATTTACTGTCAAGTGCGGGGATTTCCGATTTGTCTCGAAAGATGAGGGTCCAGGGGCTTAGCGACCATTAGTCTCTCATGTTAGCATATTATTGCAGAGTGTGTAAAATAGATGTCCTGCTCTGACAGGATTTAGAGTTCCTTAATTTAGCCTAATCTTATCACATTATACATGTATGTAGTGGTTCTTTTGGGAATTGTGCATATATACTCATTCCAGTCCAGAGCTTTTTTACCTTCTGATATCTAATATTACCTCCGCTAACAAGCAGGGATAACAGAACAGAACACATGTATTTTGCGAGGGTAGAGTTCTGTTCTGGGAATTTGGAGACATGACAATGCTATACTCAAGGCAAAATCATTACATTACGCTCTATGTTGTTAAACAGTGACACATTTATCTGTCATGTGGCAGGGGTAAGGGTATCCTCTAGAAGATCAGAGACAATGAGTGATACGCTGTCAGCCTAACAGGGGCCTAATGGTAAAGGGTGGTGTGTCCACATGACAACGCTATAACACACACATTCATCACACTACGCTGTCAGCCTAACAGGGGCCTAATGGTAAAGGGTCGTGTGTCCACATGACAACGCTATAACCCACACATTCATCACACTACACTGTCAGCCTAACAGGGGTCTAATGGTAAAGGGTCGTGTGTCCATATGACAACGCTATAACCCACACATTCATCACACTACACTGTCAGCCTAACAGGGGCCTAATGGTAAAGGGTCGTGTGTCCACATGACAACGCTATAACCCACACATACACCACACTACACTGTCAGCCTAACAGGGGCCTAATGGTGAAGGGTCGTGTGTCCACATGACAACGCTATAACCCACACATTCATCACACTACAGTCTGGGACAAGGCTTCTACTTACCCTGGGACAAAGGTAAAATGATGAAGACTGGGGGAAAAGTAGCTATGGATCAAAGACCTAGATAAAACATTGTCTTACCCACACATGTCCTCGTTTAGATAAATGGGCTAGGTTGAGACAAGATATTAAAAGTGCAATGTGAATTATGAAAATAATGTATTAAATCTTTAAAAAAAGTAAAAACAAGAAAATGTAGCATAAACTATTAGTAAAGATTGGTGACTAAGCTACTCTTGATATCAGAGTCGGACGCTACTTCTTTACCCCGAGTGGTCCTTAGACTAGCTAAGGAAACTTCTATATGCAGACTTGGTTTCCTGGTATTCACCTCCAAAGGACTGCTCATAAAGTTGTTCTAGAAGACAGACCACACACCAAAGCTGTCTCACTCAGTGGGGAAGGCAATAAGATGGCGGAGCTTAGCTTTCCTGGGTGCAATAACTTTAAGGGAAATCTGCTTTTGCTGAACTATCCCTGGTGCCTGTGGTCAGAACTGAGAGTGGAGGTTGGATAATAAACGAGCTGGAGGCTGTGTCTCATGAGATCGGGCCAATGTGAACATCTTTGACTGGGTGTCATCTTTGATCTCCTGACGGAAAGCAGTTTATTTAGGGCAGGTAAAGTTTTATATGGAGATATAGCCACCGCTATTTTCTTTATTTTATCCCTTACATATCAGAGAAGAAATGTATTTTTCTTAAAACTATTTTTTTATGGTGGTTGGTCAAAGATAGCACCTGGTCAAAGACGTTCACATTGGCCAGATCTCATGAGATAAAGCCTGGATATCATTTACTCAAAGTATAGTGGCATGTGAACATAATCAGCTGATTATGGTGTCATTGTGTGGATCAGCTCAGTAGTCCCTACCCACAATGCCACACTGGTCATGTGAGGGGGCAGCTTCCTGGTTCTGCTGATGACCAAACCAGCACTGGGTGATAATAGAGGAAGGAACAACAAGAGTAGGACTGCAGCAAACTAATGGTGATTGGCTGAAAATAGAGCACATGTTCATCTACCCAGACCACCAAGCATGTCCCTGGTCACGTCAGGGGCGTGAACTGACCAGACCGGGTATGAATAATGATGAAGGCCACTCTGTTTTTGGTCATGGAAAGCAGTGGTAGGATTGGGAAAGGTCCCGGCCTTTAGTAGCACTGTGATACTAATGCAGCCAGTTTGGAATGATGAATTCATTTGGTTAATGGGGACAGGTGAAAGCCTCAATAAGGGTATTATGATCAATGTGAGACAATTTGCATGCAGCATGACTAGAGCCATCTCAGTAACTGGCAGTCTATACGAAAACATGCCTGCCACCAGCTATAGCCAGCTAAAAACGGCAGAAAGTCTGTGTCTGCTAGTCCCAATGACTCGCTGTGATGCTGGCTACATGCCAGTTTTTACACCTTGTAAATTGGACCATCATTATGTTTTCTAGAGAGTTAACTAGAGAGCCTGAATATTATGTAAACAACACACAAAAGTTTATAAACTATGATTTTTAATATGATTTAGATATACCAGTAACCTCTATTTAACATTATTTCCTCTCTACATGTATCAATTCTTGCTTATAACTACATTTCCTGATACAAACTTTTCCTCAAGGTATCCGGGCCTGCAAACATTTAGCCAGGCCTGCAGATTTACAAATCTGCAGGACCAAATGTTCTGCACGGTAAAAAACCTTTTATATAGACTCAACTGGCTATACTGAGAGTCAACATGAGGCCTTGTTTAAAAGGGAGGGACATGCTGGTGGTTTGTCACAGGTTAATATGAAAGTTAAAACCACTATGTACCACAAAGTGTGCTGCGTGCTTTATTATACTAACTCTTGACTATAGCTCTGGCAAATAGATTGCAAATGCTGCTTTCTAGCATCATGATGACTATCTGGGGCTGATGCATTCCTGAAGCATCGGCATGATGCAACAGTCAGTGAGCTGCATGCTGCTACTGCTGTCACTTCACCATCAGTCAGTTATAACTTTGACCATGCCAAACTTACATTTAAAAAAAAGATCTCACTTTATGTCTAATCACAAATCTTAATGCAAACAGATTGAGAACCATTACACTTTGTTTCAGATGCATCATATAATAGCTAAGTGACAGCTCCCTGTTCTTAAGGCATATTGACTTCATGCTGTAATTAAACAACTAATCTGCCTGATTGGATAAAACCAGTCCTTCAGTGCAGCTTAGTATTTACCCTTTAAGGATGGCATCATGCCTTAATGCATCATGCCCTTGATCTGCAGCGATGGCGAGAAATTCACCAGTGCTGCATTCATGCATCATGACAACCTTATGAGATTGAGACACTCCTGAAAGGCCGTCCTGATGCACCAATGCAGCACCAGCAAGCTATTTGCCAGGACTGCATTGGTGCATCATGAAAATAAATGTCATCTTTTAGTGACATCTGCTCTTATAGGGTTAAGATGCCAAAGGATTTAAAAAGTCTTCCTGGTTAATGCCAGACTTAATCAAGCTGTCTCACGGTGCCTCTACTTATAAAGTCAATCAGCGTCTAATGGTCTCACTTCGTGTTGTTTCTGATATTGCTTTTATTTAATTACTGCTGTCTTTAATGATCCTTTTCTTATAATGTAGTTCCATCTTTAGAAAAAAGGCATCTTCCATCATACTTATAGGGAAGGTGTCCCTTTCTTATTCCATTTATCTTTGTTTACATCTTTTATGTTAAATGTCTGTCTTTACTATACTGCCCTCATGTGTTATCTGCAGGCTAGTGCTGTGATTATTGAGAGCCTCATAAATGTAGCAATCATTGAGCTAGGCAGTTGTCAACCCTTAATTTGTATTGGGCTACTTTTTATATGTACAGAACTATTTGTATTTTGTTGCCACTCCCTCCAACAGGGCTAAATATGTTTTACCCTTCGCTAAATCCAGCGCCCTCCTGTTGTTAGTAAATAAGCCAAAGACAACAGTGTGGGAAAATGATATTCCCTTCTAACCATTATTCTATCAAGGTTAGGGAGTGCTCATTTTGTGGCAATGGGGGAGGGGGTGGTAAGATTTCGCCAGGAGCAATTGAAACTTTTAAACCCCCCCTAGAGGGGTTGAAATTTGTAAAACCCCCCCAGCAGGAAGAAAATCGCGCATCCGTGCCCCTTTGTAGCATAGTAACGTGAGGACCTTTTCCTTCAAAACAGGTTGAATTTTTTTTAACCCCCCAAGAGGGATCTAAATTTTTTACAGTCCAAATTTTTTACTCCCCCCCCAAAATCCACCACCCCCCTTTGTTAAAAAATGAGCACTCCCTTAGTCAAAGGAGAACACAACACCACAGCCTCGTAAAGAGATATGGTATCATTAATCTGTGAGGTCAGTCATTGTAAAATTATACAAAGTGTAATAAAATTATGAATCATTAACAAATGCAATGAGCTTTGAGGATGGGGACTTTATCTGAGGTCCACCTAGTGCCAATAGATTCCCTCCTCCCACTCCCAGAAGACAACCATCACTAGACATGCCATTTGCTATCTCCTATAACCTATAAGTGGAGAGTTCTATTTCCTGTTGGGCATGTGGATTCATTTCCCGTTGCCTAGAGAGACTTATGAATCATGCGCCTCAGGTTGCCATATTATTGTAGCATTGACATCCCCGTCTCTGAGGGAAATTGGAATGTTTCCCTCTCAAGTAATGCTCACCTAGAATGAGAACGACTGCCAGCGAGTGGTAATACTTGCTATTAAAACCATGCTATTCTATTCAAACCAGGCGCTGTGTATATCACACATTTAGTGTACAAATGCAACCCTCTTGTGTGCTGCGTACATTTCCCAATAGTTCAGCGGTGACAATTCCCAAATTTCCAGTGAATTGGGAATGGTACAGCAGGGTTAGAGTATGCTTTTTTGTCTTTACTGGACTTACTATTGAAGTTGCGGTATGTATATTCCCAGCACACATCACACTAGTGGTGTATCTGCATATCAGACCTCGCCCCAGTTCATGAAACACATTTTATCTGCTTCGAGCAGGCAATACAGCTCAAGCAGGTCAGCTCAAGCAGATCCCAGTTCATGAAACATCATCATTATTTCATATAGAAGAGCGAAGCAGATAGCTAATCTGCTTGATTTTCTGAACTGCCTGGTCTACAGTGTAAGTCCTAATTACATACTTATCAGAGCCATGAAGGCAATTACTTTCACTCCTCCTGTATATGGCTTTAATGGTTGCATTTTTAACTGTACTAAGTACAGCAGACAGACAAATTCACCTCCTACTGTAAACTTGTGTGAAATTGTGTGACTGTGTATAAGCTATGAGGTAACTATAAATCACATTCCCCTCAAGGTTCTTTACCTGTTTCTGCGTCAGTAGTATAATATATAAATAGAATAAGGCAGATGTAGCAATGCGATTCGAATTTAATCATTCAGTCAAAGAAGAATGACCTAAGGAGCTTTTTTTCTCACAGAAGTCATCCCAATTATGAGACCTTTAGGTACAATTAAAACTCCCTTTGGATGGAGAGAAGTCTGTCAGTACCCATTGTTAGGACGGATGTATCAGACAAGAGCTTCATCTGTCACCAGGAGATTGTAGAATCACACATCTGTGGATTGTGCACAGAAGGACTAAAATTCACCCATCAGCTTTGGTTGGGGCTAACACACTGAGCTAATAGACCTGAAAAATAAAATAAAACTGTGAGCTTTGCTGACAGTCCGTCTATTAGCTTCTGTTGAAGTCCCCTTTTACTGTGGTGCTTGTGCTACTTGGAGGGTCCTTGATACGTGAGTATGGTGGGAGTGCTCTGCTCGCAGTTGCTCTACAGCCTTTAATGTTATATGTTATATGGCACAGCATCAATGAGATGGCTGTAGAGAGGGTTACAGAATTTTTTGGAATACAAGATAAAGTATGCTTAACCATATGAAGGGCCATGTTCACCCCCCCCCCCCCACCCTTACTTCTTTTTTTGCTTCAAATCAAAAAATATGTGCAAATACCAACTACATTAATACTCGTGTGGGCTTGGGCATATCACACCCAGTCTGCGGCTTTGTTAGATATAGCCCCATCCCCCACGCATGAAATAAGACAGAGATGGTATCAATGGGAGTTGGCATTTTTCTATAAATATATATTTATATATATATATAAATATATATATATAAATATATATATATATATATATATATATATATATATTTATATACATAAATTAATCATTCTCAGACTTCTGACCTATACCCGTATTCCATATTCCTGTGGATCAGGACAGTCAGGTGAGTTTAGCCATTCTCAGACTGATTAATTTCCCCCAGACTCTCAGGTCTGGTTCGGTCTGCTGGTGTGTGCCGGGCTTTTACAGAGATCCATGCTGCCCCCGGGAGGGTTGTTCTGACATCTTTTACTTCCGGTCTCAGACAGCAGGAGCTGAAAGGCATGCTGGGTAGGTTTCCTGTTTCCGGCCCCTGGGGGTGTGTGTGGTCTGGGTGGTATGTATCTGAGCTGTGCTGACAGACTGTGTGTGTGGGGGGGGGGAGGGGGAGGAGAAGGGTGCTCATTTGCTACAACACGGTATCAATTACCTCAGACGTTATTAGAAGGCATCCATAAGTGGTGCTATGAACTTTATGCGTCAGGAAACTACCTAAAACTCTATCGAGGGTAGCTCAAAGATGATATTAATTGTTCATACAAAAGCTAATAATGTATCATTTTTTGAATATGCTGTATTTTGAAATTCAATTTATTGTAATAAATACACGTCTACAAATTCAAAAAAGGGGAGGAGTAGGTAAGGGGTAGGGTGTGCCTAGAAACTGTCTGTTACATCTATTAAAGTTGTAATTTTGTGCGCAGCCAAAAATGATTATCTGATTTCAAGAAAATAAGACAGACAAACGACAAGTTTTAAAAAATGTGGTATCACATGTTACTGAGTGCTCAAAATTGTGTAGAGATTTTAAACTCTTGGCTCACAAACTGAAGTAGTTTTTAAAAAATAATTATTTTCTAGAACTGTTTCCAATAAACTGAAAATTGGATTTGGATATTTTGAGGAGAATGTGAGAAGTGTATCAAGTTTCCTATTTGTAATTCAAGCTTCCTGAGTGTGAGTGGGCGGAGGCTCTGGAGATTGCAATGACAACTGTCATAAGCATGGTTGCACAGAGGCACCCTTCATATTACCATGTAAGCATCTCATAACCCTGCTCGTACCAGTGTAAAATTGGCTGGAGTGTTTGTCTCTTCTCTGGATACTAGTTTATGGACAGCATGCTTATTGACTATATTACATGACTCTGGAACATTGACATGTTCTGTAATCAGTCAGGCATTTCAATGTGCTATGATTTGCCATGACTTGTAAGTAGCCTACCTTGGAGTTATTAGGAGCAGGATCTCACCTGAAAGTAAAAAGTAAATCAGTTAACCTGACTTTATCAGTCACACTGTTACAATACTCATGGACAAAATAATAAACCCTGTCTTGATTTGACATGATATGGGGATATTAGCACTTAGATGGAATATGAAATCACAATCATCCAAACCTTCCTAGTAGCACATATCCTGGAATAATTGCCAGACACCCAGTTTCATCAGTACAAGTAAGACTTATAGGCCTATATCTTTTTGATCCTTTGCCCTTCTATCCGTGGGTGAGGTTTGATAAATCTGCTGACACTGAGTACATCAGGCTCTAAATAAGGTTATCCTGTGTCAAAGACTGCCTCAGGGCTGAACCTCATCCGGTTAAAGTAACCTCCGTCTTTGAAGTCTACTGGGGGTGTCACACATCCTGCCCCCACAACCAGACAGCCCCCTGGTGGCAGGCCCTGATAGCAGCCACCACTACTTCCTGAGGCCACCCAACTGCGAGTAATGGCCAGTGCACCCTCCAACCAGCTGCTTGGAGTTGTGGGTAAATTCTGGTTTTATGTGCTGTCTGTGATCAAAGCCATAATGGCCACCATGGGAAGAAGTCAAGGAGGGAGATCTGTCAGAATAGTGGGACCGCAGAGAAGGACAGCTGTTTCCAATTGTGGATTGCCATCCCCTCCCAATGAACTGATTTGATTCGATTGCGAGTCACATCCTTTTATTTATGGTAGAAAAAAGGAGCATGAAAGAAAGGATGATTTGATAAAGAGCTCCCTCCTAAGGCTGCAGCAGTAAAAAGGGGACTGGTAATTAATAGGGAATATTATAGAAATAACAATCTGGGAATAGGCAGGACATCCATTAAATTTGCATAGTCCAATTTTTTCCATATTTTGAATTCGATTTAAATATGTTAAAAATGTCATTATTATATCCTATTTTGAGGATGGGGTACAATAAAATATCATTGATGGGCAATCAGAGGCAATAAAGAGGGTTTCATGAACACAAGTATAGCCTTTCTGAGTGTATTCAATGGATGGACTTATAGCGCCCACTCTAGAAGTCTAAAATTGACCACAAAACTGAAAATAAGCTGAAATCTATGTTGCATTCTGGGGAATAATGTTTAATGAAGTAGGTGGGAAATGAAATATGGCCATAGTGGATATTAAGATTCATTGTTAGCAAAATTTATTTTTGAGCCCCAGTTATCGGACTTTGCCACTGCAAATTAGACATGATCAGACTACAATAACTGGTGATTACATGTTTGACTATATGTAATTTCATGTTGCGTCGAATAACAATCATATTATACATTTTATATAACATGTGAAATGTTGATACTTGTTTAGTAGTTTGACCGTATAGGAATACTCATCGAGCTGTCTCAGTTCTTTTCCTATGCAGAATAAATAAATGAGATTGTATATTCATACCAAAAAAAACTAACTTAAGTGTGTGGAGTGGGTGGAATGAAACATGTATAATGGATTGAGATTCTACTGCCAACAAGAAAATAATGACATTCTAAAAGTGCCTTCAATTTATCATAATGCTCCCAATTTTACACCAGAGTGACAAGAAATGTGTTCTCTAGATATACTGTATAAGTGTATATAAGTGTCATAGATTCTTGTAGTCTCCCATCATAATAAGACAGGTGTGATGAAAGGTATTCTATGGCGGAAATAAGAAGATATTGGCCATTTAGTCATTGTCTTACCCAAATATGTCCTCGTTCAGGTAAATGGGCTAAGTTGAGACAAGTTATCAAAAGAACGACCACAACGTGAATTATGAAAATAATGTATTAAATCTTTTAAAAGAAATAAAAACAAGAAAATGTAGCATAAACTATGAGTAAAGGCTCTGTGAGCTACTCTAGATATCAGAGTTTCCTGGTACTCACCTCCCAAAGGACTGCTTTGTCCATAAAGTTGTTCCAGAAGACAGACCACACACCAAAGCTGTCACACACAGTGGGGAAGGCAATAAGTCAGCAGAGCTTAGCTTTCCTGGGTGCAATAACTTGAAGGGAAATCTTCTTTTACTAAAATATCCCTGGTGCCTTGGTGGTCAGAACTGAGAGTGGAGGTTGGATGAAAAAGAGCCGGAGGCTGTGTCCCATGAGATTGGGCCAATGTGAATGTCTTTGACTGGGTGTCATCTTTGACCTCCTTTGTTTAGGGCAGGTAAAGTTATATGTAATGATGTAGCCACCGCCATTTTCTTTATCTTATCCATTACATGTCAGAGAAGAAATAAATTTTTCTTAAAGCTTTCTTTTATGATGGTTGGTCAAAGATGGCACCTGGTCAAAGAAGTTTGCATTGGCCTAATCTCATGACACACAGCCTGGATATGATTTCCTCACAGTATAGTGGCATGTGAGAACACTCAGCTAGTTGTTGTGTCATTGTGTGGAACATCTCACTAGTACCTACCCACAATGCCACACTTGTCATGGGAGGGGGCAGCCTTCCTGTTTCCGTTGATGGCCGAAACAGCACTTAGTGATAATAGAGGAAAAATCAGGATATATATATAGTTGTACACAATATATGGACACACATATTTCAGCTTGAGAAGCCAAACTGAATGGTTTTAGTTTAGAAAAGCCTTACATGTGACTGGACATTCGGTCCTGCTAGACTTGTGAATCTGCTGGACCGATGGCATTTTAGGAGGACTGTCCTGCATGTTTTCGCAAAGACTGAATTTGTCACCGGTTAAACCACTATATACCACAAAGTGTGCTATGTGCTGTATTGTCACAAGGCTTGAATATAGCTCTGGCAAATAAATTGCAAATGCTGCGTTTAAGCACCATGATGACTATCTGGGGCTGATGCATTCCTGCAGCATCGGCATGATGCATCAATCAGTGAGCTGCTTGCTGCTACTGCTGTCACTTCACCATCAATCAGTTATAACTTAGACGATGCCAAACTTATATTAAAGAAAAAGATCTTACTTTATGCCTGATCACAAATCTTCATGCAAACAGATTGCCCTGTTCAGGGATTAATAAGAACCGCTACACTTTGTTTCAGATGCATCATATAGTAGCTTAGTGACAGCTCCCTATTTTTGAGGCATATTGATTTCATGCTGTAATTAAATAACTAATCTGCCTGATGGGATAAAACCAGTCCTTCAGTATAGCTTAGTATTTACCCTTTAAGGATGGCATCATGCCTTACTGCATCATGCCCCTGGTCTGCAGCGATTGCGAGAACCCACTAGTGCTACATTCATGAGGTTGAGACACTTCTAAAAGGTCATCATGATGCACCAATGCAGTACCAGAAAGCTATTCACCAGGACTGCATTGGTGCATCATGACGACAAATGTCATATTTTAGTGACAGTCTTCCTTTAAGGGTTAAGATGGCAAAGGATGTAAAAAGTCTTCCTGGTTAATGTCAGACTCAATCAAGCTGCCTCACGCTGCCTCTACTTATAAAGTCAATCAGCGTTTAATGGTCTCACTTGGTGTTGTTTGTGATATTGCTTGTACTTAATTACTGCTGTCTTTAATGAACCATTTCTTATAATGTAATTCCATCTTCAGAAAAAATACATCTTCCATCATACTTAGAAGGAAGGTGTCCCTTTCTTATTCTGTTTATCTTTGTTTACATATTTTATGTTAAATGTTTGACTTTACTACACTGCCCTCATGTCTTATCTACAGTTTTGTGCTGTAATTATTGGGGGCCTTATAAATGTAGCAGCGCTTATAAGTCATTGAGCTAGGCAGTTGTCAACCCTTGATCTGTATATGGCTTCTGTTTATATGTTTAGAAATGTATTTTGTTGCCACTCCCTCCAACAGGGCTAAATATGTTTTACCCTCAGCTAAATCCAGCACCCTCCTGTTGTTAGTAAAAAGCCAAAGACAACAGTGTGGGAGAATAACATTCCTTCTAACCATTATTTTATCATTGGTAGTCAAAGGATAACCCAATACCGCAGGCTTATAAAGAGATATTGTGCCGTTAGTCTGTGCCTCAGTACCATAGCCTCATAAAGAGGTATCATTAATCTGTGCCTCAGCAACAGTGAGGTCAGTCAATGTAAAATTATACAAAGTGTAATAAAATCATGAATTATTAATAAATGCAAATTAGCATTGAGGATGCCAACTTTATCTGAGGCCCGCCTAGTGCCAATAGATTCACTCCTCCCCACTCCCAAAAGACAACCATCACTAGATATGTCATTTTCTATCTCCCATAAGCTACAAGTGGAGAGTTCTATTTCCTGTCGGGCATGTGGATTCATTTCCCGTTGCCCAGAGAGACTTATGAATCATGAGCCTCTGGTTACCATATTATTGTAGCATTGACATCCCCATCTCTGACTGAAATTGGAATGCTTCCCTCTCAGTAATGCTCACCTTGAATGAGAGCGGTCGGAACCGTCGGTAATACTTGCTTTTAAAACCATGCTATTCTATTCAAACCAGTCGCTGTGTATATCACACATTTAGTGTACAAATGCAACCCTTGTGTGTGCTGCGTACATTTTCCCAATAGTTCAATGGTGAGAATTCCCAAATTTTTGGTGAATTGGGAATGGTACAGGAGGGTGAGAGTATGTATGTTTGTCTTTACTGGACTAACTATGAAGCTGCTGGATGTATCCTCCCAGCACACAGCACACTGGGGATGTATCTGCATATCAGACGTCACCCTAGGTTACAAAACATGTTATCTGCTTCAAGCAGGCAATAAAGCTCAAGTAGGTCAGCTCAAGCAGATCCCAGTACATGAAACATCATCATTATTCCATATAGAAGATCGAAGCAGATGGCTGATCTTCTTGATTTTTTGAACTGCCTGGTCTACAGTGTAAGTCCTAATTACTTACTTATCAGAGCCATGAAGGCAATTACTTTCACCCCCTCCTGTACATGGCCTTAATGGTTGCATTTATAACTGTACTGGGTACAGCAGACAGACAAATTCACTTCCCACTGTATTTATAAATATGCAAGATTGTCTGACTGTATTAGCTATGAGTTAAATATGAATCACATTTCCCACAAGGTTCTTGACCAGTCTCTGAGTCAGTAGTATAAATAGAATAAGGCAGATGTAGCAATGTGATTAGAATTGAATCATTCAGTCCAAGAAGTATGACCTAATGAGCCTTTTTTTATCACAGAAGTCATCCCAATAATGAGACTTTAGGGATACAGAGAGAAGTCTGTCAGTATCCATTGTGAGGACAGACTTATCAGACAAGAGCTCCATCTGTCACCAGGAGATTGGAGAATCACACATCTATGGACTGTGCACAGAATGACTAAAATCCACCCATCAGCTTTGGTGGAGGCTAACAGACTGAGCTAATAGACCTGAAAAATAAAATAAACCTGTGAGCTTTGCTGACAGTCCGCCTATTAGCTTCTGTTAAAGTCCCCTTTTTCTGTGGTGCTTGTGCTACTTGAAGTGGTCCTCGATACTTGAGTATGGCATGAGTGCTCTGCTCGCAGTAGCTCTACAGCCTTTAATGTTATATTTTATATGGCACACCATCACTGGGATGGCTGTAGAGAGGATCACAGAATTTTTGAAATACAAGATAAAATATGCTTAACCATAGGAAGGGCCATGTTCAACCCCCCCCCCCTTACTTCCTTTTTTGCTTCAAATAAAAAAATATATGCAAATGCCAACTACATTGATACTCGTCGGGGCTGAGGCATATCCCACTCAGCCTCCAACTTTGTTGGATATAGCCCCAGCTCCCACACGTGAAATAAGACAGAGATGGTATCAATGGGCGTTGCCATTTGTCTATATATATGTATATATATATATATATATATATATATATATATATATATATATATATATATATATATATATATGTATATATATATATATAAATTAATCATTCTGAGACTTCTAACCTATAACCGTATTCAATATTCCTGTGGATCAGGACAGTCAGGTGAGTTTAGCCATTCACAGACAGATTAATTTCCCCCAGACTCTCAGGTCTGGTCGGGTCTGCTGCTGTGTGCAGGGCTTTAACAGAGATCCATGCTGCCCCCTGGAGGCTGGTCCTGACATCTCTTAGTTCCGGTCTCAGACAGCAGGAGCTGAAAGGCATTCTGGGTAGGTTTCCTGTTTCCGGCCCCTGGAGGTGTGTGTGGTCTGGGTGGTATGTGTCTAAGCTGTACTGACAGAGCGTTACGGGGGGGGGGGGAGGAGTAAGTAAGGGGTCGGGTGTGCCTAGAAACTGGCAGTTACATCTATTAAAGTTGTAATTGTACGCAGCCAAAAAATGATTATCTGATTTCAAGAAAATAAAACAGACAAATGACAAATTTTAAGAAATGTGGGTTCAGATGTTTTTGACTTCCGATCAAAAAGAATCTTAAACTCCACACTTTGGCTCACAAACTGAAGTGATTGGTCTTTTTTTAGTTTCTTACTAGAATTGTTCTTATGACGTCTTTCCAACAAACTGAAAATTGGATTTGGATATTTTGAGGAGAAGGTAAGAAGTGTATTAAGTTTCCTGTTTGTAATTCAGGCTTCATGAGTGTGAGTGGGCGGAGGCTCTGGAGACTGCCATGACAACGGTCATAAGCATGGCTGCACAGAGGCACCCTTCATATTACCATGTAAGCATCTCATAACCCTGCTCGTACCAGTGTAAAATTGGCCGGAGTGTTTTTCTCTATTCTGGATACTAGTTTATGGACAGCATGTTTATTGACTATATTACATGACTCTGGAACATTGACAGGATGTCCTGTAATCAGCCAGCTATTTCAGGTTAGGGCACTATTAATATTTTAATTCAATGATTTGCCATGACCTTTTTTTAAGTGATTTTTAATCAGGAGATGAACAGGTTAGGCTCCTTTAAAAAAGATTTGCAGTGCCTATATACTCCTGGCTTCTGAGGGCCTTCATAAGTAATAATGCTGTTTACAGGCGGTTGGCAAGTACCAGACAGTCACAAATCTAAATAAAGAGTCAAAATGGTAATACAGTATGTGAATATAGGAAAGTAGGAAAACACATATTAGGAAATGAAAATATAATTTGTAGAAGGCTCCTTAGCTGCAGTCTCAGAGAAGCGAGGTATTTTTCCCTGTATATTTTAAACTCATCCCAAGTTTGAATGAGACTTGTGGGTAGCCGAGTCCTACCTTGGAGCTATTAGGAGCAGGATCTCACCTGAAAGTAAAACAATATTTGCATCAGTAAACCTGACTTCATCAGTCACATTGTTACATTACATTCATGGATAAAATAATGAACCCTGTCTTGATTTGACATCTGTTAGAGCAGCATTTACAAAATGTTTATTGAACATTGCATCCCCTGTTTCGGCAACAGATTATCTTGTACTTTGATTACCTAAATTGGACAACATTTTATGCAAAGCTGCTAATCTTTACAACTCTGAAGCCAGACAACATGATGTCTGCAGACATCTAAGATGCTATAGAAATGTGTAGGAATAACTGACAGTCGGTCATAAAAGGAAAGATGCTAGTTATACTTTGAGGGGATATGAGGATATTAGCACTTAGATGGAATATGAAATTACAATCATGAAAACCTTCCTCGTGGCCTATATCCTATATTGATTACCAAACACCCAGTTTCATCATTACAAGTAAGACGTATAGGCCTGTATCTTTTTGATCCCTTTGCCCTTCTATCCGTGGGTGAGGTTTGATAAATCTGCTGACACTGAGTACATCAGGCTCTAAATGAGGTTACCCTGTTTCAAAGACTGCCGTAGGCTGAACCTCTTCTGGTTAAAGTAACCTCCGTCTTTGAAGTCTGGTGGGGGTGTCACACATCCTGCCCCCACAACCAGACAGCCCCCTGGTGGCAGGCCCTGATAGCAGCCACTACTACCTCCTGAGGCCACCTTACTGAGATTAATGGTCAGTACACCCTCCAACCAGCTGCTCAGAGTTGTGGGTAAATTGTGATTTTATGTGTGCTCTGTGATCAAAGCCATAATGGCCGCCATGGGAAGAAGCCATAACCAATTAGCTGATTTGGAGGCATTATTGGCCAATACACCCTCAACAAACAGACCCAATGCAGTATTTGTAGTATAATTTTGTGAATGTATCGGCCGATAATGCTACCAAATTGGTTAATGGGTTATGGCCCTAAGAAAAAGTAGAATGTGTAGCAGAATGGCCAAGTACACACACCAGAACTGGCAGCCATAGGCTGTAGCCCCCTAAAGGGACATAGTGACTGAAGCTATCTCCCCCACTGGGCCTGTACTCAGTGACTCTACCATCCTGCACACGGCTACAGGCCACCAAACGAGCCCCGTCTCAGGCAGTCCCCCTACCTTATTCAGACCTAGAGTCTTGTATCAACAAAGCCTAACATACAGCGCATACAACAATACATGGCATATCTTAAGGACATTTACCTCAGGTTTATAAAACACATGCAAGAATGATCTCCATCAATTGGCAAAGACATCTTAACGTGTCCAGACGTACTGTTTGATTGGGGATTGGCCAGATCTATACCCACACAATTGGATACTTACAGATACAGTGTCAATAGGCCAATGGTGCTGCTTTGCTGCCATGTGGCCAAGTTAACAATGGTTAGGGCCGGGCAGGTAAGCCTCAGATTTAGGCAGCTCCTATCCTACATATGACCAGACCTGGTGAAATTCAGGGATATCACAACTCAGAAGCTGATAGGCCTCAGCTGTGGTTACTATGGAGTTGATAGAAAATAAACCTTCTCTGAGGTTAACCTGTAAGGAAGATACAGGATAGCTCTGCCAGGTGCACTGACAAACATTAACAGCCCAATCTTAATCTTACATCTTAAAATGTCTTAATCTATAAGGCAGTCCTGTTTTGTATTGAGACTTGTATCTGCCACCTAGTGTCACAACCCCACATGTTTTGACATACCATGTTTTGGGGGGTTTGACTTTATAGCATATACCGTTCCCCCAGATGAGAGAACATAAACATCTAAAAAAAAAGAGAAGCAAAAAAACGGGGGTGGGGGGGGGGGGGCAGAGCCCCCCTTTAACATACTAATCGACTGGCCTATCCTACAATGGACTGTGTCGTCTTACCACTACTCGTGGCACCATCCTCATTTGCTTAGTAACACTTTTAGGATAGTCTAATATAGTTTGAGATAGGATTAAGATAGGTTAAGATAAGATTAGGACTAATTTTAAGACTTATTAAGACATCCTTAATTATGTGTTAAGATTGCGCTGTTAATGTTTGTTTACGCACCTAGGAGAGCTATCCCTGGAGTGCACCTTTAAGGGCAGCATTGTGCTTTAATGCTCCTTAAGTTGCAGAAATAACTGAGAGTACAGAAGGCTGTGTCAACTTGCATACAAGGAAATTTAGCATCGTCTGATAATCAATTCCACATATGATAGGACCCTAATGACAGTATAACTGATGGTCCTACCACTTTTGTATTTGCCACATTTTTGATACAGAACAGTTTAAACCATTTTGCCTACACCAGATGCCAATATGTATGTACAATTAATTAAACAAATCATATGTAAATCAGCAAAACTAGGAATCAAATTTATCGTCAAACTCCAAATAAAGAAAATCTTGCTTTTAAATTTGTTTTCTAAAATCGATTATTATGCAGTACTAGCACATCCTGGTCCCTCGGGTAGTCGGGGGCTAAACCCCATCTCCTTATCAGGTTAATCCTCTCCTTTCACACCTGGAACAAAGGTGCCAATGAGAAATTCACCCCTACTGCTCGGGAGTCAAGGGCCTAACCAGAATGTATACATTGCTTTGATTCAAGATGGCAGCACCCTTAGCCTAATATGCTATAGCCGTGACAGCAGCATGATAGACGGGAATAAATACATAAAAATATGGTTCTAAACCTGCCAAGGGGCATTTTTTAGTACAATTGTTCTGAGATGCTTTTTGGGGTAATTTGGGCATGCTGAATCCGAATTATTTTGACCCCAAGAGGAAAAAACGTTCTTTCTGTGTCTAACGACCAAAACAAAATGGCCGCCATTCCACTCAGAGAAAACCTAAAATCATGCATTATAATAGCAGTATTGAACATTATGAAGTCCTTTATACCCCAAAATGACAAATCTATGGTAGATAAGTTGTTTTTTATATTTGACAATGAGATGCATCCTCAAGCTTTCATTGGGTAACAATGGAGTCATTAGAACATTAGATGAGATGAATCAAATAGGGCTTACACACCACAACTGCTCTGCCAGTTTCAAAAGAAGGTCCTGTTATAATAGTCAATGAGCCCGTGAGATTTTCAGTACCATTTTGGGGACTAACGGAGACCATTATTTTTGGATTGACATATGTCTGAGGAGCCCAAATCCCTTTCTTGGACATCTGAGTCACATAGCACTCAGTATTTGAGTAATGGACTGTGTTTTCACAGCAGAACTCATCTGTCACTGGATGAGAAAATGGAACATCAGAACACAATAGAGATGACTCAAACTAGGTACACAGACAATGTAAGCTGTTCGGCAGTAGAGGAGGTGTCCTGCAGAGTGTTACTAATCTGTGGTAGGACAGGCATGGTGTCCACTAATTATAAGTAACTGCTGGATCAGATAGAAAACCACATCATTTTAATTATACACTGAGTCTATTTGACTTCAATTAAGATATACATTTTTTAATTGAAGTCAAATAGACTGTGTATAATTAATATGATCCCAGTGGGCACAAAACCTTGATTCAATGTTGACAACTGGTTGATATAGGGTTACAGGGTAGATCAACTTGATTTCAACATTGATGCAATGTTACTATTTCAACATTGTCAACCAACACCTATTTCAACATTGATGCAATGTTTGGATATCAACCTTGAATCAATCATGCGTTTCCCACCTTTCCCACTAGGTGCCTCCACAACCTACTCCTTAGCATGTCTATCTACATGCTACATCTATTTTCCCTAATTGTAAGCTCTTATTTTCTCATTAATGTATACAATTGATCGAAATGTCATTCATTTTCATTGACAACTATGGCGTGTGTATTTGGTTGACATTTGGAATTAAATGACAAGAATACTTGCATTGTTTCAGTAAGACACCCTTTATGTTGCTAAGAATAATATATAAAGCCGCAGTCCTGACCAGGTCAGTTTGAAATGGATGTGGACGCCTCTTAGTGTGATCATTAGGGGTCATTCATGTACCCCTACCTTGGATGGTGCTAGAATAAGCATTTAATCTAGGGGAAATGGGGGGGGGGGTGTTGTAATGAAAATATGTAATTTGAAAGAATGTGTTTACATAAGAATGCTGCATCTAATATACTAAATCTCAAATTATGCATCAGCAGTCAATATTAAATCAATGTAAATCATTTTATTGTGTTTATTCATTGTTCATTCACAATATTCATATCAATGTTGAATCACTGATGAGTAATCAACGTTGATGACCTCATCAATATCAACCAAATGACAACCCTGTATCAACTGTTGATATCATGTCGCTACACACATTGAATCAACATTGAATCGACTGAAGTTTGCCCACTGGGATATGCACATATGCAGCAGGCCATGTATAGAGCTAATATAATTAACTGTATTATTGGAAGATGTAAATAAAGAGTGTCAACCGCATGCGACACATCCTTGATAATCTCATTGCTAAACCTCATCTGTAATCAACCTGTGTATGCTGTAATACATGGATACTAAAGACCGTCGTAGGAAGGGGGAGATTCATGTACTAGAGATGTGTTTGGTCCCTGCAAAGGCTGGACATCCTTTTCTTGTTTTTTGTTCCAACTTGGTCACATCATTTGCATGATTTTAGGTGACTGCTGAACCTTTATTGACCATAATTGACTGCATTGACATGTGATAAGAGAGTAGTATTGAGAAAAAGAGTTAAGATTATCAAGTTGCCTGTTGTGAAAGGGCCATTTGAGGTAGTGGGGTTTGATAATCCGAGATGAGTTGAGAGTTTTCAATGAGGATGAGGTTAGCTAGTCATGGTCTGTTTCTGGCGGCTATCATGGGTTTGTATTCTACAGGGATTGATGTGTTGTCTACATTACACAATGGGAACACACAAAGTATTAGATACTTTCAACCCACAGCAGGAACGGCAATAATAAATACTTGAATAGATCATATTAGGAGTAGATCGAACAATCTGATTTATGAAAAAAGAACTTTGCATTGACATTAGAATTATAATACAGTATACATTCAGATAGTTGAAGAGGCTTGTCAAACAGGTTACTGCTCTACAATATTAGCAAAATAGAAAAATACATTGTCCCGATGTTATTTTCACACTCATTATTCTTTGTGGCTAGGGAACCCTCCCTGATAAACCGGAGGGTCACCTGGGGACCAATCCCTGATCGTTATTTTCACCTGAGCCACAAAGCTGCCGTGAAAGGGTCAACAACCTCATCCGCTGGTTCCAGCAACCAGTCAATAGTTAAGCAGCCTCCATTTGGTACATGCAGGACACCAGCGAGTTGCCACTTCCTGATGGTAGTGTCAGAAATATAAAAACATAGCTGCACGAGTTTTAGTCTGTTGACAGGGTTATTTCATTAGTTGACCGCGGGCCGTATTTCAAGAGGCTGCAGGCTGAGTGAAATGCGGCCCGACAGTTCACAAATAAGTTAACCAAGTCAACATGCTCATATGAGTGTGCCATTTACTTTTTATGTTTTTCGATTCAAATTATCAGAAATATGATAGAGGTAGCCTAAAATTGCTTATTTCTACCCGTACAAATGTAAATGGGTTATTTAACGGCCTAGGTAAATACAGCCCTCCTGGTTGAGTCAATAGGACTGTCATATTCCATGAAAAATAAGTTAGAGGAGGGAGCCATGATATCCTTTGGGCTGTTAAAATGTAGTCTGATATTACACGTCTACCTACATTATATTCAAATATCCAGATCTAGTCTGCAAAAGATATTTTGTAGCAGTAAAACATCTTTATGTTGATGCAGTGTCCCCGGAAACTTCTAATCACCACATCTCAGACTAATTGAGCTCTCAGAAAGATATAGAGGCATTATCCTGTAGGACGTAAACAACATCAAGGGCTTAGGGCTTGGCACAGAATGCCCTATTACCATTTTATGACCACAGAAAGCCCCTTTCATTTTCCTGTTGTCCTCATCTCATTACAACACACAGGCAGTGGGAACCATCTTTGTGATTCAATTAAAGTCCCAGTGTCTCTATATATAGGGCTGAGTACCTGTCCCAGCTCCACTCTAACTGTCATTGGAGGGCTACCAAGATCTGCGCCTTTAACCCCAAGCACCCCTATATATAGGGCTGAGTACCTGTCCCAGCTCCCCTCCAACTGTGACTGGATGGGTACCGAGATCTGCGCCTTTAAATTGAAGACAAAGACAAAGTCCTCTCAACCGAACATTGTGGTCATTTGTTGAAGTAAAGAGGTAATTGAGGACCTCGTGTTGAAGGTCACGTCTTAGATTTCCATCAAACTTCAGTTATTAGGGAGTCATCTGTTCCATGCCTACCGTAAAACCTCTCCTTTAAGACAAACCGGGCTCTAAGACAACCCTCTAACTTTGTAAAGTAACTGTCCTGTACAAAATACCTTTGAAATCCTTTTTCACTTTTTTCTAATGAGACGCCTTTGAGACGTCCCCCTTCTTCTAGAAAGAAAATCTGTAGAGAAAAAATCCCAAAATAAACCTGTCTTGGTTTTATTTTAAATTGATCTTGGTATTATTTCCTTAACTTCCTCCCACTGTACTTCACATTGTAGGGACATCTTCTAAAGGGATAAGAAAGAAGAGATTTTCTTTTAGACAAACGACTGTTACACATCTACATCTTTAGGTAAGCAATCCAGGGCTCCTCAACAATGAACAATTTATAGACAGGGCTGCACGCAAAAGTGACCGAGTCACTGGTTACTGCACGAGTGGACCTTGGGCAGTTTGGCACGCTGGCCGTAGGCCTAGTGCAATACTGACCAAGCACTGCAAGTGCAGTAACCAGTGAAGAGGGCACTTTAAAGTAATGCTCTGTACTTATTCCAGGATATTTCAATCTAAAAGCAATTTGCAGTACATGTTTGCATACTTTGAATTCCAGATAGGTCATGTGACCCTCAGGAGCGTGCAACCAGCTCCGAAAGCTACTTTAACCATGTGGATGTTTTTGAATAGTTGAGGCGGGAGAACATGCTGAAGATTGATGGGATCTAGTGTTATATTTTAAAAATATTCATACAAGGTGATGCAGTTAAGTTCTATGTTAATAAGTATACATGTGTGGTAGTTTCCTTTGGCAATTACCAAGATAGCTGGGTAACTAAATATTGTGCTTTGCCATAAGGTGAGAGATGTAATATAGAAGGCGATTGAGATATAGAGGTAATTTTCCTCATTACTATATCATCCTAAAAATGAATGTTTTCATTTATATATGACATGTTACTGAGTCCTACCTTTAGGTTATCCAAAGCAGGAACTCACCTGAAAGTGAAATAACTTTAATTATTATTAGTTTAACATAATTGTATCAGTATTATTATTATAGATATTGACAAGATGATAGATGAACCCTGTCTCGATCCAAATCTAAAGCAAGTATTTGTTATCTGGTTAGTCAACTAGTGTTTAGTGAGATTAAAACCTATTGAAGCATGTTCATTGTGTCTTGTGTCTTCTTATAGATGAACAATATTTAGATAGTTTTTTTTGCTTCATAAAGCTTAAGCTCATAGCTTAGGGCTGTAATTCTAATGTAAAAAATAAAGTTTCCCCTTCAAAAAGACAATTTTGCATACCAAGAAATTTGACGAATAATTGTAATATTGAGTAAATTTATTTCCAAATGCTTACAGTAAACTCTCTATGACAGAATTGTTTCATAGGGTTGTCAGTTTCAGCTGTTTCCATTAACTCAGCCTATTTACCTAACATGGCACCATGCTACAAAGGGCTGTGGCCTTCCCGCAGTCCTATACCTGATTACCATTACCATCAACAAACTGGTCCCAATTCATAGTCATAACAGCTGTATTACTCCGTCAGTCTATTGGCTTCATTCATATTCATACCCAGTCCCGTCAGTTCATGCCTCTAACGTGACCAGGAGCCAGACTTGGTGGTCAGGGCAGATGAACATGTGTTCTATTCTCAGCCAATCACCATTAGCTAATGTGTTTGCTGGGGCCCCGCTCCTTCCATCTTTTCCTCTATTATCACCCAGTGCCATTTTGGTAATCAGTGGTAGGAAGCCACAGCTACATATGGTGGTCACATGACCAATGTTGCATTATGGGAAGGGACTACCTTATCCATGCAGAGGGGTACACATAGTTGCATGCCTCCCCTCAGATTGATGCAGGCTGGTCATAATGGCAGCTTATATAAGGCCTGTGTCTGATAAAGATATAACTTTGAGTATGTTGTGAATTTAGTATACTATAATTAACCAAATACCCTGGACACTCTAATGGTATATGTTACATATAAGGGCTTAGTTGATTTTTTGGTCGTCAAAATGATGACCAAAGGTCGTCAGCTTGACTACCCAACGTTGTCAATTTTGGCACTGTCAAAATGACGACCCTGAAGTTTTCAGTGTGGGCATGTACTGGCACCTGACTGCCAAATAGTGTTAATTGAATGAAGTATATTTTTATCATGGGCCATAAGCTGATGACAGGGAGCACACTGGTCACTATGGTAGTGCTAAGGATACGGCAAGCAGCCATGCTAAGGACAGTTGTGAGCAGTAAAAGAGAAAATATATCTTTAACAGAAGCGACTTTGAGCTGTAGACTTTCAGCACAGATTACAAATGTCCTATTATCTGTCAGGCAAGTTACAGAAGCCTACACAGTATATGTATATACATATATATATATATATATATATATATATATATATATATATATATAATTAACCAATAATATATGAATATCGCCGACCGCGGGGTGTGTATCGATGAATAACGACCGAGGGGCATAGCCCCGAGGTTGTTATTCATCTATACACACCCCAAGGTCGGCGATATTCATATATTATTAGGTTTATTATACGATATTTCGATTCATATGTCCTCATTTACCTTATATGAGTCCTAATTTGGCCATTTTGAAGGATTATTGACTGAATATCACTCGTACACCAGTAGCGCCATGTTGTTTTGACCTCCCACCAACCCTGCTCGCTGATTGGTGGAGCCTGGCTACGTCATGCCCTCAATCTCCAACACTGAGTCCAACATAGAATTTGTAAGGGGGCCAGCTTGGCGCGATGTTATAACCTAACCAGCGTTTCCCTCCGCATTAACCACAGCCGGATAGGCATGGGCGCTAGCGACTTCGCCTCACACACCGGGGGTCCCCGGATCGAGCCTGGGTGGAAACGAACCATTTTTAAAGGGCCTATATGTATGTGAAAAAAAGCCCCTAGAATTATTTCAACGAATGAGTAAGTAAAGTCCAACTTCTACCTTTATAGTAAAAAAGAAATTAGAAAAAAATATTGATTTTCAAAGAAACTATACCAAAAAATTTATTTTCTTCTGTAACTCGGTAAATAATGGTCCTACAGGCCTGGAAATCCGCCTGTAGACTCCTTGTTTCGCTACCTCCCTCTACCAGCGCCTCCACGGCGTGGTGGTTAGCACGTTGGACTTCAAGTCTTGATGTAGCGTGTTATAGAGTCTCTATAGAACCTCGGATTTTATGGCTGACGATTCCCATTCAGAATCGTTCTGATATTCTGGATATCAGAACGATTCTGAATGGGGAATTCAGAATCGTTCTGATATCCAGAATATCAGAATGATTTCACCTCCCCAAGTGTGCGCTATGCAGCAATATCAGAATGGGAATATCACCTAAAAAGCACGGTGTAAGCCCATATCGTATAATAAATATATATATATATATACATATATATATATATATATATGCTTTGTCAGAAGCTGACTGAGCCCTGTGGAAAATACATATCTAATCCATATGCTGGTGAGACTGGACAATTAAAGGCCCTCGTAGAATCATAAATGGCAGGATTACAGGAGGTTGTGAAAGTAATCACATTAATACCTCTGGTAAGTAGACACTGAGGGTGTACACAATAGATGAAGTCTGCCACACTGATAACATCAAATCACCTAAAGTTGTCAAATAGTTGTCTTATAAGAAGACTTGAGGGTATCCTTGGTGATTATTATAAAATAAACAAGTCAATGGTTGTCTATCTGCGGACCAGTTTACCATCCCACAAGACAACACTAGGGTTATCAATTCACAATGCTGGATAACCCTTTAATGGCTGCATACCGCTATAAATATGCTTTATACTTTTAATTAGCATGATGTATGGATGTACCCCTGGTGGCTCTAGGGCTGGTGCAGTGCAAAGTCTGGAGTTGTCAAACGTCAGGTTTTGGGCTGGCATGTGCCTAGTGGGTCTTTTATCTACAACTCCAGGTGGAAAACCTGCTCCCTTGTCACTTAAAAGGGTCTGTGGACAAGTTTACACAGCTTATACTCCGCTCAGGTGTTGGTCCTATTGTTCTCACTGTAGGTTTATTTTCATATTCCACCTATGGTACCCTGAGCGGAGGTTTTGTAGGTACTGTCCGGAGGTTTTGTAGGTGCTGTCCGGAGGTTTTTCCACATAATCTCCTCTGGAGGTTTTGTGGACTCTTTCCTACACAAAACCCTGCTCTCATTGGGATTCGAACCAGGCACGAATAAAGCATTCAACTTGAATGCCAGCGCCTTACCTATGTGGCCACAGAGGAAGGCTGGCATAACATTGCCCCAAACCACTAGATGATAAGCATAGGCTTATAAAATTTGATATAGCCTACATTTTCTAAAAAGGAAAATTGATAGATAACACAATTACACATACCAGACTACGATTCTCGACTATGATACAATAACATATAGTATTATAACCTGATTTCTAAAAAAAGAGTAATAAGGAAACGGTGGGCCTAACTGGGAATCAAACTTGATTGACCAGGATTAGAAAGCGAGTGCTCTATCAATTTAGCTACAGAACCTGATACACTCTACTTACAATACAGATATTGTTATTCTATGTGATGTATAATGGCCTAAGCTCAAGGTAGCTGGATCGAATACCCACAGGCAAAAGAAAACGTATACAGTACACATTTCAAAATGTTAACTTGGTTTTTTCATGGCTTGGTGAAGCCTTGAACTCACCTGATGTGGTGTGCTGTGCAAGTGCCCTTGCCATTAGGCTACAGAG
>CANHQG010000224.1:15000-20000 GCA_947462335.1 Harmothoe impar
ACTAGCAATAAACATATTCAATAGATTGATAGATTCTAGTTTCTTCCTTTCCATCTTTATTAGATTCCTTGTGTTCCACACACAGTCTTTATATATACAAATAATAAGTAAACAAATGGGGAGAAACTTTTTTAATTGGGGGGGGAAAATGTTGAAGACCATTGTATCTTTGGTCAAAATGATAACAACACCAGCAATATCTTTTAATATGCTCTCCACCACATCAAGTACAGGTTTTACAAAAGAACATAACAGAAATAGATGGGTCAGATCCTCCACGTCGGTCTTGCACAGCGGGCATTTATCTGATACGGATCTATTCTGCGTATGCAGCTTCCTATTTACTGGGAGAATATCGTGACAAACTCTCCACCCTATATCCCTCAGTCTGGAACACAGAATAGGATGATTAACAGTTTTCCAAATCAATGTAAAATCTAATAGCAAGTTCTCCTGTCTTTTACATATTGAGGGAGTTACTTTAACCATATCGTTACATAGAACATATATCCTCTTGGTTGTCAAACCTTTTAATTCTACATCTGGATATTCCGTAGTAAACTTCTTAAAATCCTCTAGGGCTTTTTTATAGAAAATAGGACAACTATCAGAATGAGGAATGGTATTAGCGGCAAAAGCCGGTCTCCACTTTCTTAGGTGAAAACCTACAAAATATATAGCGAAATACATCCACGGGGACAACTCCTCCGCGCAAACAAGATCGACGATGTGCTTTACTCTGAAAGCCTGTAACTTTACATTAATATTAACAACTTTCTGGCCACCAGCATAGAAGTCCGTGTACATTACGTCTCTTTTAACTCTATCCATCCCCTGCCAGATGAAAGTAAACATTACACGGTTAAATAGACTTAAATACTTATCCTCCAAAACCAGGACTTTGCCGACGTGCCAAAGTTTCGAACACGCCATAATACCTGTTATCATAGCTTTGCCCCTATAAGTAAGGGCTCTGGTTTTCCAGTCTTCCAGAACCTTCTCAAAATTAGAACAAATTGGGCGCCAGTTGCCTTCTGGGCTTAACTTCTGGTCTTTATAGAAAAAGACTCCCAGACATTTTAATTTAGAATGCTCAAAAGAGACACCTGAAACCATATCCGACCTGTGGGCAAAAGCCCCTATAAACAGGCCCTTACTCTTTTCTTTATTTAACTTGGCCCCAGAGGCTTTCTGAAAGGATGTTGTTATTTCCAGTACCTCTCGAACCGACGAATCATTCCGGACGACTACCGTCGTGTCATCTGCGTATTGAACAACTCTCAGTTCTTTATTCACACCGGGCAAATGAATTCCCTGTATTTTAGGGGACAAACACAATTTGCGGGTTAGGGGCTCAATACATAGTACATATAACAAGGGTGAAAGGCCGCAGCCCTGACGGACCGACCTGTTGACTGTAAAGGGGTCAGAAATAAAGCCGTTAACCAGCACACACGAAGAAATATCCGTATATAGTAATTTAACCCAGTCTATGAAATCTGGGCCAAAACCATAAGCTTTTAGTACTTCAAACATATAATAGTGCGATACTCTATCGAAGGCTTTCGCTTGATCTAGATTAAGTAAACCACACGGTATGTCTTTATCCGACACGTAATCAAAGAGCGAGCGGATGAGATGTAACTGATCGTGTATAGATCTACCAGGAACAGCACATGTCTGCTCTGCCCCTATAATAGAAGACATGACCCTAGACAAACGGTTACACAAAGTCTTTGAAATCAGCTTATAATCGACAGTTAATAGAGATATCGGTCTCCAGCAAGTCAACAAATTCTTTCTTTCTCTGTCCTTACAGATAAGGGTAATCACCCCCATTCTTTGTGTTGGACAGAGAATGCCTCTCTCAAAGCAACCGTTTATAAGATTCACAAAGTCTTGTCCGAAAAGGTGAAAGAATTTCACATAAAATTCCTTGGGTAGACCGTCCACCCCCGGGCTTTTATTATCTTTCATGCCCTTAAGGCTTTCAAACACTTCTCTGGCTGTAAAGAGGCCCTCGCAGAACAACCGGTCCTCAACCTCCAAAGGGGGCAGGTTGGACGTGAAGGCCTTGATGACCCCATCGTCGACCGGCTCCTCTGCGAATAAATCTTGGTAGAAATCCCGACAGGCTGAAATGATATCACTCTGTTTGGTAATATTAACATCATTGACAGTAAGACGAGTAATAAGTTTATCTTTCCCTCTCGCCACTTCCTTTCTCAGGAAGAAACGAGAGGGCTTCTCATCCAGCTGCAAATGGCACAACTTGGCTCGAACCCGAGCCCCGTTGGCCTTCCGCTGGTAAACCTCACCCAAATCTTTTTCAAGTTCAGTAATTTGTTGACCAAAAACCCCCGGTCTCTGCATCTGCAGATTCCGGAAAAAATGGAGGCTTTTCTCTAGTCTAGCCACCTCACTTCTCTTTTTACGAGCAATGATGCATGAATGTTTCTTTACCAAGTTCTTAAAGGAGATCTTACACCCTTCCCACCACTCTATGTCCTTGCGGTTTGTGGCCGCTAGGACCCCGTAGAGCTGGGTCATCTCTGCTACCAGTTCAGGCTCATCTAGAATCGAGGTGTTGCACTTCCAGTAACCCGGCCCTACCGCCTTCTGGCCGAAGCTACCAACCTCTAAAACTACAAAATCATGGTCTGAAAAGGTACAAGGGTGAACTTGGACATTCTGTACATATTGTAAAAAATCATGGTTGAGGTAAAAACGGTCTAGCCTAGAGAAAACCCCCTGGCCCTCAAAGGTATATTCCTTACGTACAGGGTATTTGTAGCGAAACACATCATATAAATCAAACACCTCTCTGAGATTTTCCAATTCTTTCGAGCCAATGGCCCCGGCATTAGAATCTCCCCCTGCTTTATCCAGGGAGAGATTCTCCACACAATTGAAATCCCCCCCCAGAAAAACATTACTGTTTCCCGCCAGCAGTACAGAAAGACCGGTCAAAAAGACCCTTCTCTCCGGACTGCTGTTGGGGGCATAGACATTAACAAAAGTGAACATGACATCAGAGATTTCGACCCTCAAACCCACACATCTTCCAATCTGATCAGTGTAAGCTGATTCTATAGAACTTTTAAGATTATTATTGATAAGGATGGCAACCCCCTTACTATGGTTGCCTCCATGGCTCCAAGTACCACGGAAGCCGATGGCATCCTCTACATTCTTAACTTCTACATTGGTGATTGTATGAGTTTCCTGCAAAAAGATGACATCAATAAAATGATGAACTAGAAAAACTGACAGTAGTGTCAGCTTCCTCTTATCTTTTAAACCCTTCACGTTGAGGGTCGCTACTCTTAGTCGTGCTGCCATTTTGGTTTATCAAAAAAGGGGGTCTATAACCGGACACCTCCTGTGTCAGTGCTCCCTCCCGAATCAGGAGGTTCCTCCCTCCTGGTCCGTTTGAGATCCACTGGTCCTACACTACGACTCCTGTCCCTATGGGCAGGCGAGGGCATTGTAGAGCACTTGACGTGCTGGAATGCCCTTTCTGGGGTCCCAGGTTCAGGGTCCGGCGGCCTACGGAAGGCGGCGGTGTCTTTCTCACCCGACTCGCCAACCGTCTCCCCCTGACCCCTCCCCCTCCCTTTGGACCGGGACCTTGGGTGCTCATCCCCATGAGCATTTTTACCTTCATGCTTGTTACCGTTTGACCCGTTTGCTGCCGAAGCGAGCTTAGATTCCCCCTGTTTAACCACCTTAACCTTTTCTGCCTGGGCTCGAACCTTCTGCCCGGGCTCTACCGTCTCCTCGCCTTGAGTCTGCTGACCGGGCTCTACCGTCTCCTCGCCTCGAACCCGCTGACCGGGCTCTACCGCCTCCTCGCCTCGAACCCGCTGACCGGGCTCTACCGTCTCCTCGGCTCGCACCTGCTGCTGCTCGGGTTCGACCGTCTCCTCCGTCCGCATCATCAGCTCTGGCTCGGGTTCGGGTTCCGGGAAGTCTTCCATCGACACGGCTGCCTCTCCGCCCAACCTAGCTGCAAAAGTCTGGTCAAACGCCCGGCCCTTGCACTCTCTCCGGACATGCCCCGACTGCTTGCAGCGCAAGCAGATCGGAGGCTGACCAGGGGACGTGATGAGGGTAGCGACATATCTACACAGGTAAGGATACGTTTTGGTATGAGGGATGGTGGCTGTTTCAGATGCTTCTACCTTAACCTTTTTGACCCCAGTGTATTTCTTTTTGTTATTCACATAGGCCATCTCATTCTCCACACTTAAGACATTGAAGTTACACCCCAACATGATTTGGACCTTTTTCTCAGGATAGACAAAAGGAAGCCAGTGGAACCTCAAGTAGGTGAAAGGCTTGTACCATCCCACCTGCCCGTTTTCATCAATGTCCCCCATTTTCCTGATCAAACACAAACCGTCTCGCACTCGAAGGTTACCGAGCAGCAAGAACTCATCAAAATGGGACTGGGTTTCAAAAGTAATCTGATAGGATTCCCTTTGTCGTACAATAGCTATGACATCATCAAGGTCGCCTAAGGCTGCTGTGAGTGCTCGAACCACATCAGGTTGAGAGTACTGACCACTCTTACCAACGAATATCTCGGCTGTCTGGAGGAAATACCTCGTCTCCTCGGGCGTGAGTTCATCAGACTCCTCAAGTTCGAGCTTGGGAGGACCTCGGGCTGCCTGCTGCTGTTGTTGCTGCTTGGGCCGGGCACCTTGATGCTGCTGCTGCTGCTGCTGCTGCCGTTGCTGCTGCTGCTGCTGCTGCTGCCGCTGCTGCTGCTGCTGCTGCTGCCGCTGCTGCTGCTGCTGCTGCTGCTGCTGCCTTCGTCTCTGCTGTCGTTCGACGACATCTCGCTGCTTCCCATCTCCACCGACTCTCGACCAGGAGGAGTCGTCTTCGTCTCGTCCTTCAGCGCGCCAAGCGGTGGCGCCACCTTCTGGTAGATGCGCTGCGAGCTTCTGCGTCAGCCCGTCCTGGCTACCACCCGCGTGGTCGGTCCTCGGGGA
>CANHQG010000224.1:32500-37500 GCA_947462335.1 Harmothoe impar
TGGCCGTTGGTGAACCGGCATAAGGCCTTAGTTTTGGTCCACCATCTTTTAAATTTGAGCTCTTTGAGCCGTTTTACATCTACTGTAAATCTGAACTTTAAACTAGCAATAAACATATTCAATAGATTGATAGATTCTAGTTTCTTCCTTTCCATCTTTATTAGATTCCTTGTGTTCCACACACAGTCTTTATATATACAAATAATAAGTAAACAAATGGGGAGAAACTTTTTTAATTGGGGGGGGAAAATGTTGAAGACCATTGTATCTTTGGTCAAAATGATAACAACACCAGCAATATCTTTTAATATGCTCTCCACCACATCAAGTACAGGTTTTACAAAAGAACATAACAGAAATAGATGGGTCAGATCCTCCACGTCGGTCTTGCACAGCGGGCATTTATCTGATACGGATCTATTCTGCGTATGCAGCTTCCTATTTACTGGGAGAATATCGTGACAAACTCTCCACCCTATATCCCTCAGTCTGGAACACAGAATAGGATGATTAACAGTTTTCCAAATCAATGTAAAATCTAATAGCAAGTTCTCCTGTCTTTTACATATTGAGGGAGTTACTTTAACCATATCGTTACATAGAACATATATCCTCTTGGTTGTCAAACCTTTTAATTCTACATCTGGATATTCCGTAGTAAACTTCTTAAAATCCTCTAGGGCTTTTTTATAGAAAATAGGACTACTATCGGAATGAGGAATGGTATTAGCGGCAAAAGCCGGTCTCCACTTTCTTAGGTGAAAACCTACAAAATATATAGCGAAATACATCCACGGGGACAACTCCTCCGCGCAAACAAGATCGACGATGTGCTTTACTCTGAAAGCCTGTAACTTTACATTAATATTAACAACTTTCTGGCCACCAGCATAGAAGTCCGTGTACATAACGTCTCTTTTAACTCTATCCATCCCCTGCCAGATGAAAGTAAACATTACACGGTTAAATAGACTTAAGTACTTATCCTCCAAAACCAGGACTTTGCCGACGTGCCAAAGTTTCGAACACGCCATAATACCTGTTATCATAGCTTTGCCCCTATAAGTAAGGGCTCTGGTTTTCCAGTCTTCCAGAACCTTCTCAAAATTAGAACAAATTGGGCGCCAGTTGCCTTCTGGGCTTAACTTCTGGTCTTTATAGAAAAAGACTCCCAGACATTTTAATTTAGAATGCTCAAAAGAGACACCTGAAACCATATCCGACCTGTGGGCAAAAGCCCCTATAAACAGGCCCTTACTCTTTTCTTTATTTAACTTGGCCCCAGAGGCTTTCTGAAAGGATGTTGTTATTTCCAGTACCTCTCGAACCGACGAATCATTCCGGACGACTACCGTCGTGTCATCTGCGTATTGAACAACTCTCAGTTCTTTATTCACACCGGGCAAATGAATTCCCTGTATTTTAGGGGACAAACACAATTTGCGGGTTAGGGGCTCAATACATAGTACATATAACAAGGGTGAAAGGCCGCAGCCCTGACGGACCGACCTGTTGACTGTAAAGGGGTCAGAAATAAAGCCGTTAACCAGCACACACGAAGAAATATCCGTATATAGTAATTTAACCCAGTCTATGAAATCTGGGCCAAAACCATAAGCTTTTAGTACTTCAAACATATAATAGTGCGATACTCTATCGAAGGCTTTCGCTTGATCTAGATTAAGTAAACCACACGGTATGTCTTTATCCGACACGTAATCAAAGAGCGAGCGGATGAGATGTAACTGATCGTGTATAGATCTACCAGGAACAGCACATGTCTGCTCTGCCCCTATAATAGAAGACATGACCCTAGACAAACGGTTACACAAAGTCTTTGAAATCAGCTTATAATCGACAGTTAATAGAGATATCGGTCTCCAGCAAGTCAACAAATTCTTTCTTTCTCTGTCCTTACAGATAAGGGTAATCACCCCCATTCTTTGTGTTGGACAGAGAATGCCTCTCTCAAAGCAACCGTTTATAAGATTCACAAAGTCTTGTCCGAAAAGGTGAAAGAATTTCACATAAAATTCCTTGGGTAGACCGTCCACCCCCGGGCTTTTATTATCTTTCATGCCCTTAAGGCTTTCAAACACTTCTCTGGCTGTAAAGAGGCCCTCGCAGAACAACCGGTCCTCAACCTCCAAAGGGGGCAGGTTGGACGTGAAGGCCTTGATGACCCCATCGTCGACCGGCTCCTCTGCGAATAAATCTTGGTAGAAATCCCGACAGGCTGAAATGATATCACTCTGTTTGGTAATATTAACATCATTGACAGTAAGACGAGTAATAAGTTTATCTTTCCCTCTCGCCACTTCCTTTCTCAGGAAGAAACGAGAGGGCTTCTCATCCAGCTGCAAATGGCACAACTTGGCTCGAACCCGAGCCCCGTTGGCCTTCCGCTGGTAAACCTCACCCAAATCTTTTTCAAGTTCAGTAATTTGTTGACCAAAAACCCCCGGTCTCTGCATCTGCAGATTCCGGAAAAAATGGAGGCTTTTCTCTAGTCTAGCCACCTCACTTCTCTTTTTACGAGCAATGATGCATGAATGTTTCTTTACCAAGTTCTTAAAGGAGATCTTACACCCTTCCCACCACTCTATGTCCTTGCGGTTTGTGGCCGCTAGGACCCCGTAGAGCTGGGTCATCTCTGCTACCAGTTCAGGCTCATCTAGAATCGAGGTGTTGCACTTCCAGTAACCCGGCCCTACCGCCTTCTGGCCGAAGCTACCAACCTCTAAAACTACAAAATCATGGTCTGAAAAGGTACAAGGGTGAACTTGGACATTCTGTACATATTGTAAAAAATCATGGTTGAGGTAAAAACGGTCTAGCCTAGAGAAAACCCCCTGGCCCTCAAAGGTATATTCCTTACGTACAGGGTATTTGTAGCGAAACACATCATATAAATCAAACACCTCTCTGAGATTTTCCAATTCTTTCGAGCCAATGGCCCCGGCATTAGAATCTCCCCCTGCTTTATCCAGGGAGAGATTCTCCACACAATTGAAATCCCCCCCCAGAAAAACATTACTGTTTCCCGCCAGCAGTACAGAAAGACCGGTCAAAAAGACCCTTCTCTCCGGACTGCTGTTGGGGGCATAGACATTAACAAAAGTGAACATGACATCAGAGATTTCGACCCTCAAACCCACACATCTTCCAATCTGATCGGTGTAAGCTGATTCTATAGAACTTTTAAGATTATTATTGATAAGGATGGCAACCCCCTTACTATGGTTGCCTCCATGGCTCCAAGTACCACGGAAGCCGATCGCATCCTCTACATTCTTAACTTCTACATTGGTGATTGTATGAGTTTCCTGCAAAAAGATGACATCAATAAAATGATGAACTAGAAAAACTGACAGTAGTGTCAGCTTCCTCTTATCTTTTAAACCCTTCACGTTGAGGGTCGCTACTCTTAGTCGTGCTGCCATTTTGGTTTATCAAAAAGGGGGTCTATAACCGGACACCTCCTGTGTCAGTGCTCCCTCCCGAATCAGGAGGTTCCTCCCTCCTGGTCCGTTTGAGATCCACTGGTCCTACACTACGACTCCTGTCCCTATGGGCAGGCGAGGGCATTGTAGAGCACTTGACGTGCTGGAATGCCCTTTCTGGGGTCCCAGGTTCAGGGTCCGGCGGCCTACGGAAGGCGGCGGTGTCTTTCTCACCCGACTCGCCAACCGTCTCCCCCTGACCCCTCCCCCTCCCTTTGGACCGGGACCTTGGGTGCTCATCCCCATGAGCATTTTTACCTTCATGCTTGTTACCGTTTGACCCGTTTGCTGCCGAAGCGAGCTTAGATTCCCCCTGTTTAACCACCTTAACCTTTTCTGCCTGGGCTCGAACCTTCTGCCCGGGCTCTACCGTCTCCTCGCCTTGAGTCTGCTGACCGGGCTCTACCGTCTCCTCGCCTCGAACCCGCTGACCGGGCTCTACCGCCTCCTCGCCTCGAACCCGCTGACCGGGCTCTACCGTCTCCTCGGCTCGCACCTGCTGCTGCTCGGGTTCGACCGTCTCCTCCGTCCGCATCATCAGCTCTGGCTCGGGTTCGGGTTCCGGGAAGTCTTCCATCGACACGGCTGCCTCTCCGCCCAACCTAGCTGCAAAAGTCTGGTCAAACGCCCGGCCCTTGCACTCTCTCCGGACATGCCCCGACTGCTTGCAGCGCAAGCAGATCGGAGGCTGACCAGGGGACGTGATGAGGGTAGCGACATATCTACACAGGTAAGGATACGTTTTGGTATGAGGGATGGTGGCTGTTTCAGATGCTTCTACCTTAACCTTTTTGACCCCAGTGTATTTCTTTTTGTTATTCACATAGGCCATCTCATTCTCCACACTTAAGACATTGAAGTTACACCCCAACATGATTTGGACCTTTTTCTCAGGATAGACAAAAGGAAGCCAGTGGAACCTCAAGTAGGTGAAAGGCTTGTACCATCCCACCTGCCCGTTTTCATCAATGTCCCCCATTTTCCTGATCAAACACAAACCGTCTCGCACTCGAAGGTTACCGAGCAGCAAGAACTCATCAAAATGGGACTGGGTTTCAAAAGTAATCTGATAGGATTCCCTTTGTCGTACAATAGCTATGACATCATCAAGGTCGCCTAAGGCTGCTGTGAGTGCTCGAACCACATCAGGTTGAGAGTACTGACCACTCTTACCAACGAATATCTCGGCTGTCTGGAGGAAATACCTCGTCTCCTCGGGCGTGAGTTCATCAGACTCCTCAAGTTCGAGCTTGGGAGGACCTCGGGCTGCCTGCTGCTGTTGTTGCTGCTTGGGCCGGGCACCTTGATGCTGCTGCTGCTGCTGCTGCTGCTGCTGCCGTTGCTGCTGCTGCTGCTGCTGCTGCCGCTGCTGCTGCTGCTGCTGCTGCCGCTGCTGCTGCTGCTGCTGCTGCTGCTGCCTTCGTCTCTGCTGTCGTTCGACGACATCTCGCTGCTTCCCATCTCCACCGACTCTCGACCAGGAGGAGTCGTCTTCGT
>CANHQG010000224.1:57500-60000 GCA_947462335.1 Harmothoe impar
CGTATGCAGCTTCCTATTTACTGGGAGAATATCGTGACAAACTCTCCACCCTATATCCCTCAGTCTGGAACACAGAATAGGATGATTAACAGTTTTCCAAATCAATGTAAAATCTAATAGCAAGTTCTCCTGTCTTTTACATATTGAGGGAGTTACTTTAACCATATCGTTACATAGAACATATATCCTCTTGGTTGTCAAACCTTTTAATTCTACATCTGGATATTCCGTAGTAAACTTCTTAAAATCCTCTAGGGCTTTTTTATAGAAAATAGGACTACTATCAGAATGAGGAATGGTATTAGCGGCAAAAGCCGGTCTCCACTTTCTTAGGTGAAAACCTACAAAATATATAGCGAAATACATCCACGGGGACAACTCCTCCGCGCAAACAAGATCGACGATGTGCTTTACTCTGAAAGCCTGTAACTTTACATTAATATTAACAACTTTCTGGCCACCAGCATAGAAGTCCGTGTACATTACGTCTCTTTTAACTCTATCCATCCCCTGCCAGATGAAAGTAAACATTACACGGTTAAATAGACTTAAATACTTATCCTCCAAAACCAGGACTTTGCCGACGTGCCAAAGTTTCGAACACGCCATAATACCTGTTATCATAGCTTTGCCCCTATAAGTAAGGGCTCTGGTTTTCCAGTCTTCCAGAACCTTCTCAAAATTAGAACAAATTGGGCGCCAGTTGCCTTCTGGGCTTAACTTCTGGTCTTTATAGAAAAAGACTCCCAGACATTTTAATTTAGAATGCTCAAAAGAGACACCTGAAACCATATCCGACCTGTGGGCAAAAGCCCCTATAAACAGGCCCTTACTCTTTTCTTTATTTAACTTGGCCCCAGAGGCTTTCTGAAAGGATGTTGTTATTTCCAGTACCTCTCGAACCGACGAATCATTCCGGACGACTACCGTCGTGTCATCTGCGTATTGAACAACTCTCAGTTCTTTATTCACACCGGGCAAATGAATTCCCTGTATTTTAGGGGACAAACACAATTTGCGGGTTAGGGGCTCAATACATAGTACATATAACAAGGGTGAAAGGCCGCAGCCCTGACGGACCGACCTGTTGACTGTAAAGGGGTCAGAAATAAAGCCGTTAACCAGCACACACGAAGAAATATCCGTGTATAGTAATTTAACCCAGTCTATGAAATCTGGGCCAAAACCATAAGCTTTTAGTACTTCAAACATATAATAGTGCGATACTCTATCGAAGGCTTTCGCTTGATCTAGATTAAGTAAACCACACGGTATGTCTTTATCCGACACGTAATCAAAGAGCGAGCGGATGAGATGTAACTGATCGTGTATAGATCTACCAGGAACAGCACATGTCTGCTCTGCCCCTATAATAGAAGACATGACCCTAGACAAACGGTTACACAAAGTCTTTGAAATCAGCTTATAATCGACAGTTAATAGAGATATCGGTCTCCAGCAAGTCAACAAATTCTTTCTTTCTCTGTCCTTACAGATAAGGGTAATCACCCCCATTCTTTGTGTTGGACAGAGAATGCCTCTCTCAAAGCAACCGTTTATAAGATTCACAAAGTCTTGTCCGAAAAGGTGAAAGAATTTCACATAAAATTCCTTGGGTAGACCGTCCACCCCCGGGCTTTTATTATCTTTCATGCCCTTAAGGCTTTCAAACACTTCTCTGGCTGTAAAGAGGCCCTCGCAGAACAACCGGTCCTCAACCTCCAAAGGGGGCAGGTTGGACGTGAAGGCCTTGATGACCCCATCGTCGACCGGCTCCTCTGCGAATAAATCTTGGTAGAAATCCCGACAGGCTGAAATGATATCACTCTGTTTGGTAATATTAACATCATTGACAGTAAGACGAGTAATAAGTTTATCTTTCCCTCTCGCCACTTCCTTTCTCAGGAAGAAACGAGAGGGCTTCTCATCCAGCTGCAAATGGCACAACTTGGCTCGAACCCGAGCCCCGTTGGCCTTCCGCTGGTAAACCTCACCCAAATCTTTTTCAAGTTCAGTAATTTGTTGACCAAAAACCCCCGGTCTCTGCATCTGCAGATTCCGGAAAAAATGGAGGCTTTTCTCTAGTCTAGCCACCTCACTTCTCTTTTTACGAGCAATGATGCATGAATGTTTCTTTACCAAGTTCTTAAAGGAGATCTTACACCCTTCCCACCACTCTATGTCCTTGCGGTTTGTGGCCGCTAGGACCCCGTAGAGCTGGGTCATCTCTGCTACCAGTTCAGGCTCATCTAGAATCGAGGTGTTGCACTTCCAGTAACCCGGCCCTACCGCCTTCTGGCCGAAGCTACCAACCTCTAAAACTACAAAATCATGGTCTGAAAAGGTACAAGGGTGAACTTGGACATTCTGTACATATTGTAAAAAATCATGGTTGAGGTAAAAACGGTCTAGCCTAGAGAAAAACCCCTGGCCCTCAAAGGTATATTCCTTACGTACAGGGTATTTGTAGCGAAACACATCATATAAATCAAACACCTCT
>CANHQG010000225.1:0-64406 GCA_947462335.1 Harmothoe impar
GAGCTGCATTCAAGCCTGGGATCCAAACATTAGTTCCTCAGGGTTACTTATACGTTCAAGAAGGGAAGGCATGCTGCTTGAATGCAGCCATGCACTGTTAGAAGTAAATGCAGCTGAGCAGTAAAATGCACTGTAGTTTTACTGTGTATATACAACGATATAAGTGTACATGGGCAGTAGAATATACTCTTGACTTACAGTATAAAATTCCATTTTGGTTTCAGGTGTGATATGCAGTTTTGTATTTTACACTGTGGTATCCAATTATCTGGTCCTGGTCCTGGCGAATAGACTGGTCAGGGCTGCATTCATGCATCATGACGACCATGAGCATAGCACATTAAAGCACTATGTAACCCTTAAAGGGATGCTGTGGGCAGTGGACATACTGGCCCTGGAGGGTGAGTGTGAGTGCGGGTGTGTGTGTGGGGGTGGGGGGGTGGGGGGGGGGTGGGGGTGTCAGTGCAGTATTGACCATACCTCTATGAGGGGATGGTCATTTTATGGTGAGTGGTGAGCATGGGGGTATATTGTATTTGTCTACCCACCCCCACTACCTACCCACCCCACTACACTGATATTCCTAGGCTCCCTATACGACCAATCTCTCAGTCACGAGTACCTAGCCTAATTAGTCATTTTTGGCTCCCTATACGACCAACCTAGGTATACAGTTATTATTGTCAGATTGGTCAGTACTGACCAACCCACCTTAGTCTTTTAATTTCCAGGGGGAGCCACTGAGTGGTGATCATAGTATCTTACAGGTGGCACCAACTAGTGGTATACAAATACAATACACCACGTGGTTATTATTGTTATAATTATCATCATGAATATATTATCATCATGAATATATTCATAGAATGCTATTGATATGAATCGAATGTGATACAGGAGGTATTTTTTCAGCCGGTCTTTTACACCGTAACCCAACTGGTCTTACTCTGTATGCGAGGATCCCAATATATAGACTCCTACGTGCCGAATATTCTATGTCAATCTCTCAGACCTGCTTGTACAAATGTTCATCACGGCTACCTTATTGTATAGGAATCTGTACCTAGGGAAGTGTTGTTAGTTTAAGGATGATAATTGTAATGCATTTGTATTTGTTGTGGTCAACTGGAAATCCGGTGACCGTTTTGGCTGTAATCGAAAGACATTACTGGATAATGGATTTATGCCAATAAAAAATATTCAAACTCAAACTCAAACTCAATGACGAACCTAGGTTAGCCACTACTGACTGACCCCCTCAGTCATTTTTGAATACAACTTTGCCATTGTGACTAACACACAAATGACGAACCTAGGGTAGTCTGTACTGACTAACCCTTTGAACCTATGGATTTTCAGTGTACTGACCACCACTGTCTGCCGCCGACAGCGTCTGGCTGGACTCAATCCATCTACATCTATAACCATTTAAGGACAGCATGATGCCCCTGGGATCACGTTCATTTCTCGGCATGATGCACCAATGCAGTGCTGGCCAGATAGCAGCGCTGCATTTGTGCATCATGCCGACCAGTAGGGAATGCATCGACCACATGGGGTTAGCATAATGCATGAATGCAGCACTGGCGAGTCACCCACCAGGGCTGCATTCATGCATGATCACACCAACAATAGGAGGTACACAACAAAGCACTATGCTGGCCTCAAAGGGTCGGAGCGGCGACACAAACCACAATCCATTTACACCTTGTGTCTAATGAAGGGTCGCACAGGAAGAGGCTTTTTGCTCATTTGGCCTCCATTTGCCTTCATCCATTGTGCGTGTGTGAGGGGTGGGTGTGTGTGTGGGGGGGGGGGGGTGCTAAGGGCCCATAGACACACGTAATTGTCTCATACAGCCCTGCTTTACTTTGATGCATTAACCCTTTAGCCCTTTAAGGACGGATGTCGCTAAAAGTTGACATTTGTCGTCATGATGCACCAATGCAGCCCCAGTAAGTGACTCGCCTGTGCTGCTTTGGTGCATCATGTCGACCCTTTGGGAGTGTCTCAACCCTGTAGGGTCGGCATGATGCTTGAATGCAGCACTGGCGAGTTATTCACCAGGGCTGAATTCATGCATCATGCAGACCAAGATCATAACACATCAATGTACTATACCGTCCTTAAATGGCTATAATGGTTGCATAGTTCTTTAATGGGCTATGCCTTTTATTATGCAGACCATAGGGGAGTGTATCAAACCTGTAGGATCGGCGTGATGCTTCGATGCAGCCCTGGCGAGTTACCCACCCGCCCTGGCTGCATTGGTGCATCATGACAACAAAAGGTATAATATATTAAAGCAGTGTGCACACTTTATAGAGTTGACCCTTTAAGGACTTGATCGTCATGATGCATGAATTCAGCCCTGGCGAGTAACTCGCCAGTGCTGCATTCAAGCATCATGCAGACCCTACAGGGTTCAGACACTCCAGAAGGGTCGGCATGATGCACAAATGCACCACCGGCGGGTTACCCACCCGCCCTGGCTGCATTGATGTATCATGACAACAAAGGGTATAATATATTAAAGCAGTGTGCCCACTATAAAGGGCTATTGAGGCCATCAGTAAAACCCACTGGAGGAAAAAGATGGCGGCTTACATAGCAGACATGCAATGCGGAGAGCGGCGACATGCAACCATTACAGTGTGGTGTGGAGGAACAATGCGGGCTGCGATATGGTGTATGCTGGAGGCAACAATTGGGGCCCTTGATGGGGGGGGGGGGGGTCCCATGTCGCATTTCATTTTTTAATAAATGACCATGTCGCATGTCTATGCCGCCTTATAATGCTCATGTCCCATGTTGATTTTAAGAACTGCCATTGTCCCATGTCACCATCTTTTTTAAGCCTCATGGCGTATGTCACTAGGCCTCATGTCGCAAGTCGATTTTAAGAAATGCCCATGTCGCCATATCGAATTTAGGGGTCTAGAGCCATACAGTTGGATCCTCAAAGTGGTGTTTTGTTATATGGTACTTAGCGCTAGGCCCAGGCCTGACCTGGAGTGCTGTAATATCTGTGATAGTCTACGTGGATGGATACGATGGTATTTGTGTCTTGCTGATCAGTTGATTGATTGGCAATGCACGTGAACATGCTATCGACACTCTGTGTTCCTATGGGAACACAGTACAATACATGTATACCATGTTCAGCCACTAAGACCTTATTATACATTCAGCCCTCACCTCCTCCAATTTGGAAAATGCAAGGGAAAATGGCTGAGGAATCATCCAAGGAAGTATGTCAAAATATTATTAAATATATAAGGCCAGTTGCAGAGCTTTTGTTTGGGGTAGTGGTGGGTTCGGGGTAGTTAATGATTGAGGAACTTGGCGTCGACAATACATGTAGTACACACACACACACATCAAATTGTCCTAAAATGGACAAAGGTGTTGCCTGACCGGGGCGAGAACCACCAACCTTTGGATATGAAGGCATCCATTCTGCCACTGTGCTGTGTGGAGTCTGTGGTGGTGGCTCCCATTCAGAAGTCATACATAACTAGCCCTTTGTATATTTCTGTTTCCTCAACTTTTTGGACAAAAACTTAAGAAAGATGCTCAGGACCATATGTTCAAAAGGGACTCTCTAGAGAGGGTACATTAAGACCTATATCCTGAGAGAGTTATATAGAAATTTAGCTACTTTTCAATACTATTTTATGTAAATATGTGGCCTACACTATATACTCCTATTATATGAAACATTGACTTAAGGCTTGAATATCTCAGAAAACAGCTTGGGACCATCCTATTTTCTCATCTTTATTGGAAAGTATACGCCATTACGGTCCTATATCAAAAACCTGATGAAAATCTAGCTACTTTTACACCAAGGGATTGACCCACATTAAGTATACTAAAGGTAGGCAGAGTAAAGTGGGACATGAGAGGTGCTGGAGCCACTGCCCCTCCACGACCAACAAGCCCTACTTCACACCCAACCCAACACGCTCCCAGAATACAGTGTTGCCTAACCAAGGTATGATAAAGTGGGTAGCACCCCCCCCCCCTCCCCCCCCCCACACACACACCTAGAGTGATAACCTTAATCACCTGCTATCTCTTATGTTGACATGGAATAATGTTAGCCCTTTAAGAGCAGCATGATGCCTCGTTTCCTCATCATCATTTGTTGTCATGGTGCACTGATGCTAGCAACCTGCCAGCGCTGCATGCATTGATGTATCATGCCGATTCCCTCTGGGAGTGTATCTATCCTGCAGGGTCGGCGTGATGCATGAATGCAGCACAGGTCGGCTACATGAAGGCATCATGCTGACAGAAATTGCAGAGGGAATTAAATCATTATCCCGCCCCAACAGGTTTGGGGAGAGGTCGGGGAGGGAGTGGTAGACAGATTGGCTGGTATCAAAGGGCAGGTACCGTATTGTGATAAGGCCTTATCTCCCCACCACCTACCTGTATGTGTGGGCCCAGTCACTGCCAAAAAGGTACTGTTAACCCTTTAAGGGTCACATAGTGCTTTAATGTGCTATGTACTTGGTCGGCATGATTGCATGAATGCAGCCCTGGCAAGTGGCGAGTCTACTCGCCAGGGCTGCATTCAAGCATCATGCCGACCAGTCCGGGAGTGTATCATTGAATGAATGCAGCCCTGGTGAGTTACTCGCCAGGGCTGCATTCAGGCACCATGCCGACAAAGGCATACTGTCCAACGCACTATGCGGTCCTTAAAGGGTTAAGTCTCGTTATCAATCATATATAGATTAGCTCTGTTACAGACTTAAGTACCTGAATTGGCATCATTGAATACACACACCGTTTGGCATGTATCTGCAAGCTATAGCCACCTTAAAGTAATTGCCTTTGTGAATAACATGTATTTCATGTATCATTGCTTGAAGGCCACATGCTCACAGCCAAAAATAATTATCTCATTTCAAGAAAATAAGATAAATGGTGGACAAATGACTAGTTTTAAGAAGAATTACATATCAAAACTAGTCATTTGTCTAGTAAGAGAAGATAAATAAACTCGCCTGGCGGACAAATGACTAGTTTTAAGAAGAATTACATATCAAAACTAGTCATTTGTCCGCCAGGCGAGTTTATTTATCTTCTTTTTTTTTAATGAGATAATTATTTTTGGCTGTGCTGTTCTTAACGGGTTAATTCGTCTATCAATCATATACAGATTAGGTGGTTAGAGAGTTAAGTACGTAAATTGGCATCATTCACTACACAAGGTTTGGCATGTATGTTCATGCTTATGCTCCCATATAGCCACCCAAACGATTTTGAAAGCCCAATAACTAATTAAGATGACTTATATTCATGAAATAAATTGGTCCTTAAAGCTGTTTAAAGCTAATATTGAACCATGAATTTACTGCATTGTACCTATAATCCCCAGGAACTTCTGAAAATTTGGGAAATTCTGGGTCAAGTTTCTTACATAGCTTAGTCTGTGAATTGACATAATTGAATACACACATTCTGACATGTATTTACATGCTACTAAAGCCACCCAAGATGACGTCTGTGAAAATAATACTTAAATAATTAACATTACTTTCATTCATGAAATAAAGTGTCCATTAAAGCTGACCCATTTACTGTATTCTATTATCACTGGTAAATAATACTCAGTAAATTCTGGAGACTTTATAAATAAATCCACTTGAGGAAGTGTACAATGGTGACAGTTTGTGTGCGTGCCATTTGACTAGTTAGAGGGGTCTGACTTTAAGTATAGGAAAAATAGTCATTAAAGGCACACAGAGAGTTAATTACAGAACACAGGATGATGTATCTATAGTATGCCTGTCCATCCCGGATCTCGGCTATTAGCTTCCAGAACTCTCATCAGCCCTTAACAGGCAGCAACATTTGTCGTCATGATGCACCAATGCAGTGCTGGCGAGTAACTCGCGGGTACTGCATTGGTGCATCTTGGGAGCCCGTAGGGTCGGCATGATGCATGAATGCAGCCCTGGCGAGTAGACTCGCCAGGGCTGCATTCATGCATCGTGCGGACAAAAGGTATAGCACATTAAAGCACTCTCCAGCCCTCACAGGGTTAGTAATTCTTAGCTTCCTTAGATCTGTATGACCGTCTGTTATAAGTGGTCGGTGACATTTAAATGAACAATATCACGTGGTTAGCTGGTGACCCAGGAGAGGCCGCAGCTACTATAATGTCGCTCTATAGTATGAGCTTTCTTGTAGGATGGGGGAGGGGGGAAATAAGGCCATCACTATCATTAACTCTATAAGGACAGCATCACCCTTTATAAGATTTCATCCCAATTGATATTATGATGCACCAATGCATTGCCGATGTTTTGGGAGTGTATCAACCACATAGGCTCAGTATGATGCATGAATGCAGCCCTGATGAGTTACTTGCCAATATTGCATCATGCACCACTGCATCATTTATGCATCATGATAACCAAAGGGTACTCATGTAGTGCATTAAATCACAATGCTACCATTAAATAGTTAACATGCCTACCCCTCCCCCCCCCCCACACACCTCTCCCCACAGGCTTAAACTGATCAGCTTGGTTATACTCGGAGGAGAGGACTGTATATACCACAAGGTATGACACAGCTAGACACCCATCATCTTTATTCCATATACTATTATATCTTCTCCGCGAAACCACGTGACCAGATTCTCTATGGGGGCCGCCATGTTGTCCGAAGCAAGTAGGTCACGGGACAGCTAAAAATAGAGCGTCGCACCCTGAAGGTTGGGGTGGGGGGGAAACGGATAGCGATGCAACTCGCCAGAGGCTGAAGGCCTCTGGTACCCTAGATGGCCCTGCTGTTCCATTATTTGGCCACAGACAGGTGGCACCATCTGAAGTCTAAAGATGATGGTGGACTAAACAGTTTACATATTACTAACTCGATGGCGCTACCCTCTACGACCAGACCCATGGTACAGTAGGGCCACCTAGGGTATAAAGATGATGGGTACCTAGCTGTGTCATACCTTGTGGTATATACAGTTATCCACTCACAGTACAACCAAGGTGCTGGTCAGTTTGAGCCTGTGCCTCTCCCCAAGTCTGACACTTTAACCGGCATGCAGATGGGTTCTTATGTGTAGCCTCCCCTGCATGCCGCCTGAATGTCATGAATAGGTTTCTTATTAAAGCTGAGAACAGCTGGGGAAGAAAGTAGGGAGTAGTAGGAGGGACAATGGCATCGTAATCCCCAAACCACACTGCCATAACTGACGACTTACTTTTGTTACTATTAAGAATATCTGTATTTCAGCTGACATTGTTGTGCTGGTACTAAGGAAAATCTGGGCTATACTAGTTGGTTTGTTAAATTTGTATTTCTTGGCTGCTATTTATTTATATTTCATAGGATTTATTTTTTGTCCATTTTTAGCATTGACTCTGAGAATGCCAGGAATTGAAAGGAAATTTTCCTAGAAATATCAATAATCCGGCGTCTTCTGTTAGCTCTACTACTAGGTCCAACTATCTGAAACATGTACATTGTATACAGTGTACACACAATACAATATTAAGATATTTATCTTGACTGCAATAATCAGGAACTAGTCTAGGGAACTAGTTCCTGTATTTTGCTTGGATATTCCTTTGTCGAAAATCCTTTTAGAAATGATATAATTACATTAGTTCATCGATGTGGTTCAGGCAGCAGCTTATGTATAAGGTAGACATATTGTTAGTCCTATTTATAAACCAGTCTTTAGCAGAGGAGGAAATTGACTTGGATTAGGCCTAAGCCGAGGGTGGAGTCTGAGCTAAAGCCTTTATTGACACATCAGCTATTGCAGCTACAAAGTATACAGGTCTGGGGGCCTTTAACAATGTTAATGCACCATCCAAAGGGCGGAACTCCACCCTAAGTCAAACAATGGCCGACTTGACAATTAAGATTGTTTGCAGGAACACTTTGATTTGCTTTGTTTTGTTGATGGCTTTGGCAAGCTGCAGTCTAGACGTCCTGAGGTAGTTGATACAAAGCCTGGGGGGTTGTGCTGTATATGTTAATGATGTATAGAGTATTAAACGTTTCAAGTCTATACAAGAAGGCTGTTAGGCCATTAAAGAAATAGTTTCTCATCGCCATGTGTCATAGAAATCAGGTTTTTGTGATGAATTTTTTTTTTTTTTTCTTTTACAATTTCTAATGAAAATGTTAACAGATTATGAAGAAATATAGGGTACTTGGTATTCAATTCAAGCTGACACTGTTGGTGTTGCATTTAGCTACAATGAACTTCCTTTTTTACAACTCTCCCAGAAAGTACTAAAACGCAAATCTTGGCCCCGAAAACTCCCGTACCAATTAGGGTCTAGGCCCCAGCAAAAAATAAATAAAAGGGTAAAAAAAAAAGGAGTGAAAAACGCCATCGTCACATTTTTCAGGGCCTGGTGAGAAGAAACACTATTTTGCCTGGCCTTATAGTCAGACCTATAGCAGCTGATGAAACCAATGCTATAGGAGTTGAATACCCCTGCTAATGAGAAATGGGCAAATCATTACAGGAGCTTGTATATGTATGTACATACAGTTCCTAATGGTTGATATACAAGCCAGAACAAGCTAGAAGGAACTCTGCATTTGGAGAGAGAGAGAGAGAGAGAGGAGAGAAAATCTATTAAAAAAGACTTTGTGTCATTTTTCAAATTCTTCCTGTTCATAGACTCCCCATTGGTTAATCATATATAGATCATCTCAGGACAGCAATTCCACAGTTTAAGTATTTACTGATTTTTAATCCTTTGAAATCGGCATAGTGTTTAGTGCACTGATGCAGCTCTGGTGAGTTCATATAGCCAGTCAACGCTAAGGAGATTATACACTTCCTCAGGGTCGACATATTGCACCGATGAAGTGCCAACAACCAACAAGTTAGTTGCTGCTGACACAAATTACATGTTTGTTTTAGGCAGTCCTTAAAAGGGTGACCAAATGAGGTACAGTTAGCCCTCCCTTCCTCGAATTTGGAAAATGCAAGGAACGATGTCTGAGGAAGCAAGTTATCCGAGGAATTAAGTCCAAATATAATGAAACATATATTATAGGGGAGGTTGCCAGGCACCTGTCTGAGGAAATGAGGGATCCTAGAAAGTCAATATTCGAGGGTCGACTGTATACATACCTACACTCATACCACTTCGAGGTACAAAACGCACAAGTATGTTATTTACTCCTACCACTTACAGGAACAAGTATGTAGTGTTTGGTCAGGTGCTGGGGCCCTCAGGACGCAGATTGACAGCAACAACTGTCAGCTGTCAACTTGTGACATCCCCCGCTGTCAACCCCGGTCTGATAGCGTACTGATGGAATGTCCATGTGGTCGGGGCCATAGCACGGCTATTTAACCCTTTAAGGGCCGCATAGTGCTTTAATGTACTACCAGTGGTGCACTTTGTCGCCATGATGCATTGATGCAGCCCTGGTGAGTAGCTTGCCAGTGCTGCATGTTTGCATCATGCTGACCTATGGGAGTGTATCAACCCCATAGGGTAGGTATAAATGCATGGATTCAACACAGCCTGCCACAGGCGAGTTACTTTCCAGCCTGCATTCATGCATCATAACAATAACGGGTATAGTGCATAGTAAAGCACTATGCGGCCTTAAAGGAGGTGCGCCATGCTAACGCTATTTACAGGAGTCAAGGGCGTCATATTGGCCCTATCTAACTTTGATGTTATAAATCAGAATTACATGTCAAATGTGGCAGAGATTCCCCGCAATGGACCCAGTATGCGGCCTGACGGTGGGGTGGCGAGCGGACATGGCGGGAATTGGATTTGATTTGGTGGGTGTAGGATGGTGTCTGCCCCTATGTATATATTTCAAGAATGTAGGCTTAGATGTGTTTGATTTATTTCATAAAAGAAGTAAATTGACATAGTCAATGGCCTACTTTATAACAGTTCTAGGAAAAATACAGTTCATGCATCATATCCACTCTATAGGGCTGATACACTATCGAAGGGGCAGCATGATGCATGGATGCAGCCATGGCTAGCATGATGCGTCCCTGTCAAGCATGATACATGTTTGCCGCCCTGGAAAGCATGATGCACAGAGCCCTGGAAGGTCTACTAATATAAGAGCTGCCATGAAAGGGCTATATCTGTACCTCTACAGTACATTGTATCTGATAGCCGGATCATCCACCTGAGCATCCAGAGATCCAGGTGCTGCATATGACCACTTTAATAGCCAGCTCATGCCCCTCCAAGAACATGAATACAGCCTTAGTGCCTTAGTACTCCCATAATGATCGGTTTAATAAAAAAAAGAAATGTCTGCCTCAGAGCCACCTAGTTAATGTTTCATGCACAAACCTTTGTCGTCATGATGCATGAATGAGTCTACTTACCAGGGGTGCATTCATGCATCATGATGTCGACCCTTTGTGGGGAGTGTATCAACCCTGCATACGGTCGGTGTGATGCTTGAATGCAGCCCTGGTGGGTTATTCATCCATGCATCATGCCGATAAAAGGTACAATTCATTAAAGCACTGTGCAGTCCTTAAAGGCTTTATGGCGCAGGTATACAATGTCGTGAATAAACCCGACATGCACCGACCCACTAAAACACTACGCCACCTCCGCCATATAGTACCGTATGTTACAGGGATGGCAGCTCTAGGGTTACATAGCCGTGATTCTATTGGGGTTGAGAGGTACACGGACGGGCACATATGGTATATAGGTGGGGTGGGACTAACCTGTGGAGGTAGGGGTAAAGAGGGGATGCTTTTCTTTTAGCATAATTTGTGCGGGAGGGTGAACGCCCGGGTGAGCATTGCCGCAGTTGGAATTTTGTCAGGAATTTCTGAAAAATTCCTCACAAGTTGCAGTTTAAATCGTATGACTGCTAAGACCCCCTAGATCAAACCATTTATTGCTGCATTTATATCATCATATAAATGCATCACAACTATATGTTTGTATGCAGGATTTTGAAGTTATAAAAAAGAGAGTATTTGTCACTCTTCATAAACGGTCAAAAACATTATAAACAATTAACTTTTCTGAAAAATTACCCTTTCTTGTTGCATTAGTCCATAGGGGGCACCCCCCCCCCCCTGCCCCCCCCCCCCCGTGTACCATGTGACCCCGCTCACAGCGCCCCCTACAGCCACACCCCATCCATCACGTGACACCCGCCTCTCATCTCGCGTTTTCACGGTGTCAACGAGAGCATGGGCGAGACGCTGCTTTCCCACCTCACAGAGTCAAGTTCAAGCTGGAAAAGCCTTAACCCTTTAGGACCAGCATAGTGCTTTAATGCGTGTCCTTTTGTCGTCATAATCCATCAGTGCAGACTTGGCGAGTAACTCGCCACGACTTCATGAATGTATCATACTGCCTATTATAAGAGCCTATACTAGGTCGATGCTCCCCCGAGGAGTTGGCATAACCTGGCGAGTTACTCGCCAATGCTGCATTTGTGCATCATATCATAAAACGAACATTTCCCACTGAGACTGTCCTCCAGTGCTAAGGGGATGGGGACGGCAGGAGGTGGAAGGGGCAGAAAAAGTGGTCGATTTCAGCGTTTTGGCGGCGGGAAGGATTTGGGGTCGGAAGTGACAGGGAAATAGTCGTTCTGGTTTTGAGGCTGCACCGTGAGGCGGAGGCAGAGGAGGTGGTTTTTACAACAGGGCTGCCCTCCTCGGGAATGTTAAGTGGTTATGGCTCTGGGTTTTTTTCACATGGAAGGTTGATTGGGGGTGGGGGGTGGGGAGGGGGGGGCTAATGTCTGGCTTCATCTCATTTTGAATAATTACACGATACATATAATTCAGACAATCGATGAAAAGTTAAAGATACAGTACCACCTAAATCGACCCGAAATCAAGTTATGAAATAAACCCAATATAGACTTCCATGCCTCATTTCCTTATCAATTGACAGGCCCTTTATCATAGGAAAGCCATTTGTTATGAAATCTATTATGTTCATATTTACCGATTGAAAGGAGACATAACAGACTCTAAATTATTTTTATTATGTTTCCATGTACACACACAGAAAAGTGAGAGTCACTGTCGCTAAAACTACCCTCACCTGAGGGTCAGGCACTGCCTGACTCTCGGGTGAGGGTAGTTTTAGCGACAATGACTCTCACTTTTCTGAGGGTGTACCAAATGCCTGTAAGTCTATATGAGGAATTTAGAGCCCGTAATGTATATTTAATTACACTAAGCCCTCAATTCCTTGAATTTGGAAAATGCAAGGGAAATGTCTGAGGAAGCAACACATTTGAGGAAATAAGTGTAGATGAAATAGAAGATATATCATGTGAGGCCATTTGCATGGCTTCTGCCGGAGGACGCGTGGGATTTGAAGGACTATATTTGATGAAAACTGAGTCAGGGTCCACTGTACGTAACTTGACGCGGAAAATATCAAGATTTACCTGGATTGGGAAGAACTGCTGTCCAGATATTACATATGAAATTCAATACTTTGACATCTCAATCTAGTTGAGTGCATTAAATCCGGCAATTGGAAGTGATATGGTAACCATGAAGTGAACTTTAGCCATTTAAGGGCGCTGGCTGGACTCATATGTACATTCTGTACTCCACTCAGGTTCCAAGGTCCCGTCTCGGTGTTCAGGAGGCTCATTCAGAACAACTGACGCAGTCGTAGGCAAATTTTGACGTGAAAAAGGCTGTTTAACGACCACTGTTTCAGAACATAAAATCGTCAAAAAATAAAATTGGGTATGTTTGCCTTAAGTCGTCGGATGGCAGGGCCGTATTTACATATAATACTCCCAGTAGACATATATGATATGTACACATATAATATTTATATATATGCCTTTTGAAATGCCCCAAATTCTAATTTGACGACCACTTATAATGTACAGATTTGCCTTGCTTGTCAACACCAAAATTTACCCTTTTGACATGTTTTGACGAAAATCGAAATATGACGACTGACGAGTCTGTTCTGAAAGAGCCTCCAGAACGGCTATATTCAGATTGTAATATCAACGAGGAAATTAGAGTGGTCATGTTTAATAACGGGGGATGGGGGTGAGGGGGGGGGATGATATTGGACAGGAATGCTTACATTGCAATTCTGTAAATTGTTATACATCCCACACATATTATGTCTAGCAAAATCCATTTTCTCTTCACTAAAAATATTTCTATTTCGCCTTCCCCATCGCCAAATCTTTTACCCCTCCCTCCCCCTGGAGCTCCAAAGGTATCCAACAATGGAAATCGGTCCAAATCTAAAAAAAGAAAGGTTTCAGGTTACCCGACCCTACCTAGACATTTCTATCCAATTTTGGAGCTATTTAAGAGTCAATTTGAAAGTCCACGAGTCAAAGCCGTTGTCTGCGAGTCATCGGTGACGTTTGCGAGTAAATATGTGGGTGCTTTTCAGGCCAACGTTTAAAAAGAAAAAACAACTGACCTACCCTACCTAGATTTTTTATACCATGTAACCTGAAACACACCTTCTTTCTTTTTTTGGCCTCCCCCCCTCCCCCTGCCCCTTTGTCAAAAACTGCCCCCCCCCCGGCACAATACGAGCTACAGGTGGCACATACAGGATGCATGCAGACAGGCTCTAGGTGCGTGGTATTGACACACGCCGCAGTAAGTGGATATAACGCCGCGCCGCCATTTGTTCACCATCTAATATTAATACGCCGCCGATCGTTAGACATAACCAGAGATCGTTATATAGCGCCGCGCGGACTACATTAGTGCATTAATACCTCCATCCCATAATATACCACCTGGGTATGTATCCTATAGTAGTGATCATGCGGAGGGATAAAGAGGGGTGAAGGGGTCGGGACTATTTTCTCAGTGGATAATTCATTAACATCCTGACCCAACACCGTCGGTGGAAACCCACCAGGCTAGTTATGCCAATAGATGTATCGATGGCCTCCCAATCGATAGGCCCCCGAAGGAACAATACCATCAATAACGGTGGCCGCATCGATCCGTCTATTGCATACAACTGGTCGTTTGCTTGGCTCTATAAATTCGTAATACCTGTGGACATTGTAAAGTTGAATTGACGTTGGATCAATTGTGTTGCCGCCCAACATGAAAAAAAGGAAACGCCCCCCGATCCAGGGGTATTATTTGTCCGACACGGGATAAAATCCATGTTTAAATAATTGCCTCGCAGCGAGGGGGATTATTATTTATGTGCAATATTAATTTTGCCGTGGTAATGATATACACGTAACAATATCTATACTATAGCTCTGAGTATCCATACCCTTACCCCTTCCACAGGTATATCACCCCCCCCCCCCCTGCACCTGGGAGATACATTTACCTTTGTATGCATAGTAGCGGAGCCGGAGGCGTCAAACTTTTATTGTGGGAATTTAAAGTAAATAAAGGGGACCAGAAGAGTCTCAGGAGGACGATGGGTAATCAATTCTACCCCGGGGCGACTTCCACTGCGCATGCTCGGCAGGGCTGACATGCGCGCGCAGCATACGTGTGGATGACGGTTAGAGGAGGGTGCCAAGAGGGTGTATGTGTAGTGAGTAGGACAGGGTGGTCTTCTATTACCTACATACCTTTATATATCGTTGTTAGCTAAACTTAAAAAAAGGAGAGACTTTGTACCTTTTTACATCCCTAGTCACGTGATCCAAGTTGTACTTATCACACCTTTCCTCCCCATGTTCATTTTTCTTTCGGCGCCTTTCTTTCATCTTATATTTGTAGAATGTCAAAAGATTCAGATTCCTATGGGCGGCTTGTTTACTTATCTTAAATATGAAGCTTCTCTGTATCAAATGCATGCAAAAACAGAGTTATAGAACCCGACCAAACCTTGTTTTCTGTTGTGGAAATAAAACATGAAGCCCTTTAAGGGCCGCATTGGGCGTTAATGTGCTCTGCCCGTTGTCGTCATAATAGCCTGATAGCCCCACTATTGGTAAGGGCTGCAATTACGCATCATGCCGACCCTTCGGTGGTGTATCAAACCCGTACAGTCAGCATGATGCATGAATGCAGTCCCGAGGGGTTAATCACCAGGGTTGCATTCATGCATGATGACGACAATGGGAATACATGTGTGCTCGAGTGTGTGCTGCATTAAAGCTGGGCCGTCAGGGAATAAGTTCAGCATTTTCCATACATAGACTAAAATAATAGTTCCACCAGAGAGCAGCAGTGTTTGGACAGGGGACCATGAGCATTGTCCAGCTACAACATATTCACCCTATCTTGTGCCTGTAAGAGCTGAGCTCCCAGCCTTTAAGAGCCCTGAGAACTGAACTATATCCAAACATGCTTTTGGTCTCACTTCAACCATGACGGTCAAGCTTTAAACCACTCAACGGTCAGGGAGGGAATCAAACACATTTATATATGAGATGTGCATCCTACTCTCTTTGATAAAACAGAGTTTCAAAGAACTGAAAACACAAAGATGTTTTCCAGAAACATTTCACATGTGTAAAACCACATACCAGTACATATGTAACCCTATGTATGAAGCAACATAAGTAAGGGGGGACTTTACATACCCCCCCCCCCTTCTCTTCATGGTCTCCACACTTTCTTCCCCGTAACGCTAGAACCCTACACCACAAGAACCCCATCATGCACGTGTTATCATGTTTAGATCTGCAACCCCAACCTTGCGTGTAACCACTCCGCCGAGGGGTACTATTAATAATAACTATTTAAGGACGGCATGATGCCCCAAGGAGTCATATTAAGTTGTCGTCATGATGCTCAAATGAAGTACATGTGACTAAAATGTACTGTTTTAGCGCATCATGACACCGAGTGTATCAAACCTGTATAGGGTTCGCATGATGCATGAATGCAGTACTTACAGGTTACTCACAATTGTTGCATTCATGCATCATGAAAACTTAGAGTGAATCAAAGTCTAAGGCTGACCCTAAAGAGTAACCCTTTGAGGACAGCATGGCGCAAAAAAAAAATATTCGCCGGCATTATGTACCAATACAGCACCGGCGAGTAACTCGCCGGGGCTGAATTGGTGCATCGACCCTTCAAGTGTGTCTCAAGCCCATAGGGTCAGCATGATCGCTTTCTCACCAGGGCTGCATTGATACATCATGACGACCAAGGGCATGTTGCAGTAAGGCATTGTGCTGTCCTTAAATGGTTAACACCGTGGATTGCTCCATGGTTGAACACTCCTGTACAATGTTCCCAGTAATATTACCTACACCCCCCCCCCCCGGGTCGGGTACTGGCTGTTTGATGGTAGGTACCGAAACATAAACTACCGCCCACACATTCTACGATGTGACAGCCCTCCTATTCTCCCTTGACCAATTAACAGCCCCCCATTTTTCTTAGATGTCATCTGATAGTTTCTTGATAGGCCAGGTTATTATTATAAACATTTTGGAAAGCTAATTATAGTTTTCTGGGCATGAAATATGAGTACACTTGACTGTAACAACAGCCTTGGTACCATACATCTTCCTTCAGCCCCCTGTTTTAGAGCCTTTTTGTTCGTGACAGCCCCCATTTTTCTTATCTTACGGACATTCACTGCCACAGCTCCCGGGGCCTGTTTTGCAGTGGTACCCAAACTGAGGTTGAGTGCCCCCCCGGGCTCTCCCCACCCCACACTGTACCACTTCCAGGCTGCGTGACCAACGACTTGTAGTGACTGAATTCAATCTGTGGGGTTTTATGTGCTTTCATGTGTAGGCATACATGTATTATAGGGACTAGTTCACTGGGGCCTTATACTTGGGGCTATACTGAATCGTTACAGTATCGTGCAGATAAACTGTCAGATAAAAGCTGCATGACCTACTTCGATGTGTTATTGTGTTAGCCCTGTAATGAAAGCATAATGCATTAATGCATCATTCCAGGGGTGGATACAGGGGGGGGGGTCCTGGGGGTCCAGACCCCCCCTTTTGGAAAACATTTGAGATTTTTTTAATGATAATTTGATCCGCGGTGACACGCGGCGCGTCACTTTTCGGCACTTTGGTGTTTGGTGGACCCCCCCTTTTCAAATTCCCGGGTCCGCCCCTTGGTCGTCATGATGCATGAATACAGCCCTGGCGAGTAACTCACCAGGGCTGTATCCAAGCGTCATGTCGACCCTACAGGGTTGACATACCCCCAACAGGTTGACAGGATACATAAATGCAGCCCTGGTGAGCCACTCGCCGGGCTATATCGTCATCTTTTAGCGACATGTCTTCCTTACAGGTATAGGTAACCATACTCATATCAATTGAGATATTGGGTTGCTTTATATGATAGCTATTATAGAAACCGATTTCCAGGAAATACACATTATATTTTGCATAATGAGACTAGGACGTCACGACATATTGACATAGTTATCATATATCCTGTGTATTATATTTATGATATTGAACCCAAGCATTTAGGCCTGTTAATATGCTGGTTTATTAGACCCTATCTTAAGTATAATTATGTCCATATTATACATACAGATTCAATCATAAGATAAGTTATATCCATCCATCCATATATCTGGCATTACGGTGTGTTATGGATAAGATAAATCAGTGTGCACAGCTCAGCCAAAGAGGCATCATCATTTAGGCGCTTTAATATGAAGGTCTGGAGAGAATATACACTGAAAGAGTAAACTTGTCTCCAGACTCTTCAATGTGACTGTCATAAAATAAACGAGTTAAAAACTCATCTAAGTCACAAGGAAGTGGGTCTTCTAGATGGAGATAGAACACCCACTTTGCATGTGCAGCCCAAAACCTTACATTTGCCAGCTCCAGATTCTATTTGTGGGATGGTAACCTGATAGGTTAGACAACGTTTGACTCGTTTATTTTATGACAGTCACTTAGACGAGTCTGGAGACAAGTTTACTTTTTCAGTGTATATAGGGATTAATAAGCGCTTAATAAGGGACCTGAGGATACATATTAAGACCTAACTAAGAGTTCGGCAGGCACATAATGCCGCTCATAGGCTATGTCAATAAGTGGCATGTGCCCACTGGATTAAGGGATATACATACAGTAGCCAATAACCCACTATGAAAACAACCGTTACCCCCCCCCCCCCCCCCCACTCACCACCACCAAGAGTGGACAGTTGTATTATCCCTGTCAGGCTCTACAGTATGAGGGTATACACAGATTAGTCTCAGGCCCATGACACTGCTATGGGATTTACGACCAATGCTGCCAAACTTTGACCACGGCCCAGTCCAAGCCCAGGGCCGTATTACCAGTACCACATTATATAGGGGCGGACAGAAACTGGGGAGGATGACTGGAAGAGGGGAACGTTCATAAATGGTGGTGTTGTTGTTTCAAACTGCCACCCCCATTTTATTTTAGAGTTGGGGTATAAAGACATGTCACCTGCCAATCTGCCTAGAAAATGATGAGTATACACTCAACTGTTTCTTAACGACTACCCTCACAGAGAGAAGTAAAGGTGTCAACTGTACATGTGTGTCCCACGTGGCTCTGGTAGAATAGAGAGTCAAACAGCTAATGACTCTGCTTATATGAAGGGTCAACTTGAGTTGACTCTCTGCTATCAGTGTCAATAGCAGAGTCAATAGCTGTTTGACACTCCATTTTTGCCAGAGCCACGTGGGAGACACAGTTGACACCTTTACTTTTCTGTGTGCTTCTAATACAATGTACAGCAAATCCCTCTAATTCAGACACTGTGCATAGCCTCACAGTAGTATGTCTACATGTACATTGTTAATAAATTGACTACCTCTATTTTAGCCATCCCACCAATACGGCCACTTTTCCTATTGTCCCAAGGATGACCATGATAGATGGAGTTGACTGTATTAATAGTTGTGGGATGGTCACTGTAAAGTGACGCAGAATAGGCGACACAATTTGTGAACGTTTCCTTCTGAAGGAGGTCCAAGAATAGGTGACACAATTTGTGAATGTTTCCTCCCGGTCCCATTCCGTCTGTAGGGTCACAGAAATGATGACTGCAGTCTCGTCTACTGACTCTACTCTCGTCCGTCCGCGAGATCTGGCTGGATTTACTTTTCCAAGCTCGGCTTCTGTGTCTGGTCTTGTATGGGTATTTAGAGGCAATATAACATGTCCTAACTATGTCATTTTATAATTTCAGTTTTTTTTCTTCTCCTGATTTGCCATATCTGAAATCCTGTGTGTTACTGCCTTGTTGCATTCAGATATGTACAGCAACCCCTTTAGTTAATGCTCCATCTTAAATACCTGTATAAAATATCTCTCAAGTCTTTGAATGCATTGTATTTATTCAGAATTCTAGCAGTCTAAGCAGGCATATTGTGTGACGCCATCTATTTAACGTAGACAGCATGTCGCCCAACCGACTGTATAATATATATGTAAAGCATCGGACCATCGATCTGTTTACCCTTTAAAGCCGGCACTGTGAGTTAATGTTCTTGTCTATTGCTCATCATGATACACAAAAGCAGCAGTGTCTACTCGCCAGGGCTGCATTCATGCATCATGCAGACCCTACGGGATTGATACACCTTAGAAGGGTCAACACGAAGCACCAATGCTACAGGGCGAGTTACTCGCCAGCCCCTGCATTAGTGAATGTATCATGAGCAGAAATATTGCTCTATTAAAGCAAAATGCCACCCTTAAAGGGCTGCATCCACACAACAAAGCCGCATCAATTTTCTATCAGCTGGGTTAGTCCTAGCCAGGTGATCCTATCTCTCCCCCGGGGGGGTCACTGAGTCTCTGAGGGTAGATAGCAACTGCCGCCCTACCGCCCTAGTTTTCAGAGGTTGGGAGATTTGACCGCCCTAGTTTTCAGAGGTTGGGAGATTTAACCACCCTACTTCTCAGAGGTTGGGAGATTTGACCACCCTACTTTTCAGAGGTTGGGAGTTTTGAGGACAACTGGATGGGCTATTGCAAGCTTAGAATTTTGTACAAATTCAATTTTATTCAGCCCTTTTAGCAAGAAAACTTACTCAATTTAATGTTATGATTTTAACCACCCCACTTATCAGGGCCTTGACGACATCTGACTTCCCCCCTTTTCAGGATCTAATGGATATTTACCGCCACCGTTTTCAGAGTTGTGCTGCAGTGGTTATCCAATACAGGGTAGAGTGCCCCCCCCCCCGGATCCTATCCCTGACTGAGTACCACCATTCTGGCACCGGCCACCCATATACTGAATCAAGTCCTCTTACTGCAGTATACACCATGTAAAGTATTTATATACTACCACTGCATTATATACAAGTGGACACATAGAAGGCTTGTTCATAGGCTTAAGTAATATAATACTTCACTAAGCCTTGTATACTATAAAGGGGTAGATTGCCTTATACAATTGTAGTATAAATGCTACACAGCCAATTTTTTTTTCTCATTTCAAGAAAATAAGATAAGTAAACTCGCCTGGCGGACAAATGACTAGTTTTAAGATAATGCGTTTTCTTCAAACTAGTCATTTGTCCACCTAGCGAGTTTGTATATCTTAGTTTCTTGAAATAAAAAAAAAAAAGTTTGGCTGTGTAATTTTCGTTTCCATTGCTACCTGTAGAACCAATTGGGACAGGTACATTATGTAGCAGGTACTATACAGATGACTACAGTGAATCCATAATTGGGGTTAATAGGTTTTAATTGGAATATCTGATGATATGTTTCCATAAGCTTGGATCGACCTTGTTAGCAGTTATAAAAAAGACAATATGAAGTGGATCGATTCCATGCATGTTTCCCCGCTATATCCTCTCCCAGGGCTCCCTCAGTGACGTGGTCAATAGTATAGTCTAGACACCAAGGCCAAAAAAGAGGTTTGTTTCAGGTCACCCGACCGACCCTATCAAAATGGAGCCCATCCTACGTTTTTTTATGCAATTTTGAAGAAATTGTCGTGTTTTTTTGTTGTTGCATTTTTTGGTCAGTTTTAGGGTATTCAAAAAATGTTGGCTAGTACATTCATGTTAAAGAAAATCAAAAGAAATAAGCCGACCTACCGACCCTACATTTTCCTCCCATGTTACCTGAAACAAACCTTTTTTTTCCGGCCCAAGGTCTGTGTGTGTGATGGGGGGGGGGGGGGGTGACGCGGGGTATTCCTGGGGGGGGGGGGGTGGAGTGAAGAGATCTCGTTAATTAACTAATCAGCCCCTTAATAAGACGAGTAATCATTATACCCCTGGTGGTACCCCCTGATCAGGCCCCAACACCACCTGTAATTTAACCCTGTAAGGACAGCATGATACTTTAAACTTCAGGATTATTTGCTGTACCAATAATAAAGCGCTCGTGAGTAACTCGCAAGCACAGCTTCGGTGCATCATGCCGACCCTATGGGGTTGAGATACTCCCAAAGGGCTGGCATGATGCACCAGTGCAGCACTGGCGTGTTACATGCCCGGCTGCATTGGTGCATCATGACAACAAACCTCGTCTTTTAGCAACATCCGTCCTTAAAGGGTTAATGACAGCATGATACCTTGATCTTCATATTTGTCGTCACGCTGTGCCAATAATAAGTGATTAACTCGCCAGTATTGCTTCGGTGCATCATAGCGACCCTTCAGGAGGATTGTACCAACCCCATAGGCTCGGCATGGTGTGCTAATGCAGTGCTTGTAAGTTACTCCCCAGTGCTGCATGCATGTGTCATGATGACTATGATGACCAAAGGGTAACATTAAAGAGCTATGCTGCACTAGAGGGTTTACCTTATGGAGCAGGAGAGCAACTTTTCTGTAGAACAGAGAGGGAATAATGGATACCGTACATGACATGTGAAACAGAAACACCAAACACCAGATGTTTGGTACAGTTTGAGCTGGGCACATGTGGAATTTATCTTTACAAGGCTGCATTAATGCATCATGCCGACAAACGGACTAGTTGAATTCATCAGCATTAAACCATTAGGTTGCCCTTATAGGTTTAATATCATGATAACTTATGTATCACTACTTTCCCTGTTATATTGCGTTGTTTCTGTTTATGCTTAATCGTGCTGTTATACTAAACCCGTTGTTTCTATTTTTCAGGTAAGTCCCTTTTCTACTTGGAAACTACAAAATGTACACGGATCCAGTCAGGTAGGACGTAATTATAACTGTATAACTATGTAGGTGGAGAGGATAGGGTTCGGAGGGGGTGAGAAGAAAATGTAGGGTCGGTAGGTCGAAATTTTTTCTTTTACTTAAAAAAAAAACCCATTAAAGTACTAGCCAACCTCTCTGAAGACCCTAAAGTTGATACAAAAAGGGTAAAAATATGGAAATTTCTTCAAAATTGCATAAAGAAACGTAAGGTCAGCCCTGTTTTGATAGGGTCGGTCAGGTGACCTGAAACAAACCTCTGTTTTGGCCTGGGCAGGTGACTAACTGTTGGAACCTGGTAGGAATCATGGTAGACGGCGTGGTACGGACAGGGTAGAGTCATTATAGATGGACTCCCGGAGTAATAGTCTGTCTATATGCAGCATGCAAGATGGCCGCCTGGTCAGCTGTACTCACCACTGCGCCACCTACAGGGCGGTATCGGCCTTAGTGATGGGTGGGGGGGACAGGGTACACTGTTAGAAGTAAATGTAAATGAGCAGTAGAATCTACTGTAGTTTTACAGGATACATTACGATATTAGTGCACATGGACAGTAGAATATAGTGTAGTTTTACAGGGATTTGTTGGTTTCACTATTTACAGTGTGGGGCATTAGTGATGAGCTGGGTAGGACAGGGTAAAGGGCCTAGTCGGGATGGAGCTGGTTGCGGCGGGCAGCACTGATAATAGCTGATAAGCCTGTTGCCTACTAGTCTGTCCCCTGTTTGTCCCCTATCTGTACCCATAGTAGCACGTCTTGTCAGTGGATTTAACCGCAACCAGTGAAATATAAAATGGCGGACCCGCAGGGCATAGCTCCAGGTTCCTTATATACTAGTACTGCTATAGGGGTCTGGACGGAGGTGCGCTGGTTACAGCGACAAGCACTGACAAGAGATGATAAAACGGTTACACGTCTGTCCCCTGTTTGTCCCCTATCTGTACCCATAGTAGCACGTCTTGTCAGTGGATTTAACCTCAACCAGCGTAATCTAACATGGCGGACCCACCGGATATAACTCTAGATTCCTTATATAGGGGAAAAGCCTTGTATGCCAGGCTAAGAAATGTAGAATGGTCGGTCCATGAACATAATTCATAAACAATGAATGTTTAAGTGATACTGCAAGGCAAAGTTGTGTGTCAGGTCTTTTTTTATTGACCGATAGAAACCCAACCGATAGAAGCTGAGCTGATAAAAGCTCAACCTTGAGGAGATCTCAGAAATAGAAAACATGTGACATGATAAGACAGCAGTTATTCTTTGATATTGAGGCACCAAACCTGACGGCAGTTTGGTGGCAACATGTTGTCATGGTGTCTGCAGTTTGTATGACTTCCTGAAAGTCGGTCAGATGAAAAGGAGATAACTCCATTACCCCGATTAGTGACAGGAAAATTCTACAAATGTTTGAATGAAACTATTTAAGAATCCTCGGAATGAACAGGTAGTATTATATACCGGTATGCAGCTATTACAGAACCACTCTTACTGGAGTGTGGTTATATATTGCACTCTCCAGGTGGAACTAGTGAGAGGAGCATCATACGAATCTGTACATGCCACTATTAAAGACGTGTGCAGGTGTGTAAGCGATTAGAAAACATTTGTCCTTGGGTGTGTTTACTAATGTACGTAAAAAAAGAAGAAAAGTGGTGTGCATTGAAATAATTGAGTATTGTCCAGGTAGAGTGAGTGTGCTGCTACTACTAAGATGCAGAATTGACATAGTCAGTGACCCACAAGGCAAATTGTCCTCCGACTCCATCATAGCTGAATACCAAGTGAACAGGGCTACGTCCCAAGTGGTTCCCGCCAACCTCCTGCCCTCCCCCTGCCCTTTTAGCCACCCCAGCCCAGCCCTAGACCCCCAAGCCCGCCCCCAAGGGGAGGTGGAAGAGTTACCTGACTCAGAAATATTCAGCAACCCGTCCTCACCCCCCCGCCTGGTTCCAGCCCCGGGGGGGGGCAGTCACTCTTTGATGCTAGGTACCAACTGCGAAACTACAGCCCCCCCTATTTGGTCATTTGACAGCCCCTTGAAAATGTGCATTATTTTTACAGCCCCCTATTTTCTATAAGGTCAGCTGACAGACCACCTCTTCCATTTATGATGAGGTTATTTTGGAATAATATAGATTACTTAAGTCATGTATGAGATTTAAGGGTTCATTTTCTCTATTTAAATTGTGACAGCCCCTGATTTAGTACTTTCCAGTCATTGACAGCCCCTAATTTTTTTACTTTTATGTGATTAACAGCCCCCCTTTTTTCTTGCTTCGGCGCGCGCACAGCGACAGCTCTTCGGGGTCGTTACCGCAGTTGGTACCCATTCCTATACAGTCTCGCGTCAAGGCTACCAGTGACCGGCGACCCTCGGCCAGCGGCCACTGTTTTGATATTTAGATAAGACCGGGGTGAGGCTCCCTATGTCTACCCCTCGCACACTTTTACCACTAATTCATCCTCTGACCCAGTTGTGTCCACCTCCCTCCATATTAGTACCATCTGTTAATACCAAAGAGGTGCGGTCAACCCTTCCCCTGGTGTAGAGCCCCACACCACATGTCTGGGGGTTAGATTACAACAAAGTCATGGTGACTCGATTTGGTTAGGCTTTGCGCCTAACTGTATACTGAGTACCCCCCCCGGGGTTCCAGCCCCTTGGCCGCGGCAGGTCACATACCCCGCCGTCCTCACCTCCCATTGGCCGGCACCGGTCACGTGGGCACTCAGCACGGCTTCCTATTGGCTGAGGGCTGGCACGTGACCCGCTCTAACCCCGTGGCCGCCTGGTGGCGCCATCCCGAACTGCCCGCGTTACTGATAAGGCGACGACAGCGCCGACTGGTGGGCGGGAGCCGCAATTTACCTCCAGATCTTTCTAATCGGGCGCTATCGGGAGGGGGGGGGGTAGTCACTCTTTGATACTAGGTACCAACTGCGAAACTACAGCCCCTATTCTTTAGTCATTTGACAGCCCTCTGAAAATTCGTACAATTCTTACAGCCCCCTATTTTCCAAGAAGTCAGATGACAGTCCACTTTTAAGAGGCATCTTCCATTTAGCATGAGGTTATTTTAAAATTATATGGAATACTCAAGTCTTGTATGAAATGTAAGGTTTCATTATTTCTATATCAATTGTGACAGCCCTTGCTTTGCTTGAGTAATTTCCAGACGGCCCCTGATTATTTTACTTTTATGTGATTGACAGCCCCCCTTTGTTCTTGCTTCAACACACGCATAGTGGCAGCTCTACGGGGTAGTTAACACAGTTGGTACCCATTTCTATACTGAGTACTCCCCCCCCCCCCCGGGAGCGGCCTATACATGTAGAGATAGCCACATGTGGACTGTCTACACTTACATAGTCTGTCATGATCAGCCACAGTCGACACCAGAGCACAACTCGCTTCATTTGAAAACCAGACTATCCGTTTTCATTTTCCCGAATCAATTCATCATTTAGTTTGGGAGATATGTCAGCACTATAGGATGCTACTGATATCATTCATGGGATGTCAGTTAAGGGAAAAAGAATGGAATAGTCAACCGCAGGAATACAGTTCGGTTTATCTTACTATCCCGTTTTCATTTTGCTGAACCAAGTAGTCATTTGGTCTAGACCTAGACGTCAGACAGTTACCACTTTCAAGGAGAATATTTATAAATGTACATGATAAGTGTATATACAAATGAGTGTACGTCTTAGAATTGTTAAGCGCAAATCTCCCACATATGGATAGTTCATATGATAATTTATCTGGTTGAACCATTCTGAATGTCGCCATTCCCTGCAAATATAACTTTTCATTCCCTGGATCACAGTATACATATGACTCATATACCTCCCTCTATATCTGCCCCATTATGTGGAGATGGCTGTAATACTTGTGGTTGTGAGGAGATTGATTGATGCAGGGGGAGGGGCTCGGGGTAATAGGGGTTATCTGCAGTCGGGTTAGGGGCTATCTGCGGGTGAGCAACTCACAGAGCAGCTCACATGCCTTGACCATTATGAACCATGCACACAGCAGCTCACACAGCAGCTCACACAGCAGCTCACACAGCAGCTCACACAGCAGCTCATACAGCAGCTCACACACAGCAGCTCCCATAGCACCTTATAGTGTAGTACATGGAGCAACTCACAGAGCAGCTCACATGCCCTGACCGTTATGAACCATGCACAGAGCAGCTCACACAGCAGTAGGTCTTGTTGTGGGGAATCTCCACTTGTGTTTTACTGTGTGATGATATCTAGGTGTGGTAACGGTTAAGGAGTGGTCATTTTTTTACAACAGGGAGGTGGGGTTGGTGGATTTGGGTGGGGGGAAACCAAAAAAAAATTGGACCTCTTGAGGGGGGACCAAAAAAATTGCAACCTTTTTTAGTGAGAAAGCTAAACTTCAACTTGCCTGAGGGGGTGACCAAAAAAATGTCAACCCCTCCCGTCGGGGGACCAAAAAGATTTCGACCCACTAGTGCGAAAATCCACAAACTCTCCAACCCCCCCCCCCCCCCCCGTTGTTAAAGAGATGACCACTCCCTTAGTGTGGCCGCCCGCATCAGGATGCTGGAGGCTGCCAATAGTAGGTGCACCAAGAGATAGAGTCAGGTTGGACTGTACAATACATGTATCCCACAAGCCTGGAATCCCAACATCCAACCTCATACGTTATGTATTTCTGAGGTTTTAGGAATTAACTAATGGAAATTGGAATAAAAGCTGGGTATAAAAGAGAGAAATATTTGGTACCGATTGCAATGTAATGAGCTAGGAACAACTTAGTTCACGAAGAGCCTATAATTCTCTACCGTTGAGCCTCTATAAAAAAGATAGAGCGACCTAACCGTGATCCGCTCATCCTTAGCCCCTGACACGATGTGCTTGCCCCACGTGTGCTGCAGCCATAACGTGCCCCTGTACGCCCCCCCGTACACAGGCCGCAACAGGTTCCACACTTTTTAAAGATACATTACCACCCTAAATCAAGTTATAAAATAAAGCCAATATAGACTTCCATTTGTCATTTCCTTATCAACTGACAGTCCCCCTTATCATAGGAAAGCCATTTGTTATGAAATCCAGATGAAATACTGATTGGAGGAGTCTCAGGTAGACTTATGAATTCACTGTGAGTGCCTACTAAGTATGTGTTTTGAATACGGAGCTTCCTATAGTTAAGCATAGTTAAAGTTGTATTTCAAAAAGATAAATAGACAAATGCCAACGCCCATTGATACTGTCTCTGTTGTTTTTCAAGAGTGGGGGCTGGGGCCATATCCCACGAAGCCACAGGCTGAGTGGGATACGCCCCAGCCCCCACGAGTGAAATACATCAGAGACAGTATCAATGTAGTTGGCATTTGTGTTTATTTTTTATTTGAAGCCATTTAATGAAAAAATGAAATCTTTTCCCAGCCCATTGAATACGGCCACATTGTATTCAGTGGGGGGCATTGAATACGGCCCTTCAGTGCTAAAGCATAGGGAATCTTGTATTTCAAAAAAAAAATCTTCATTTCTTATGTTGTACCACAGTGCACATGACCAGTTTGTCACACTGGAGGTTGTGACAGTAATACGCCAGTATGAAGCAGTCTCCGACACCTGAGACGTCCTCCAGTAGCTGAGCTGTCATGTCATACCTGTACTCAGGTATCCCTCATGTAGAGGGGGGGGGGGCACTGTAGACCCTGGAGGAGGGTCGTCACATACCCACACTGAAAATCCATAGGTTGAAAGGGTCAGTCAGCACAGACTAACCTAGGTTGGTCATATGAGTCACAATGGCAAAGTTATATCCAAAAATGACTGAGGGGTCAGTCAGTAGTGGCTAACCTAGGTTCATCATTGGTGTGTTTGTCGTCATGATACACCAATGCAGCCCCAGCGAGTAACTCGCCGGTGCTGCATTGGTGCATCATGCCAGTAGTATAGTATGTATCGGAACGGGACTATAGTTAACTACTGTTTATTACTCAATCGACATGCAGCCAATCAGAGGCCTCCATTTGGTCACGTGACCCCCTCATTTGCATAATTACGTAATAGACCACGCCCCCTCATTTGCATAATTACGTAATAGGCCACGCCCCCTTGATCACCAGCCAATCAGAGGCTTCCATTTGGTCACGTGACCCCCTCATTTGCATAATAGGCCACGCCCCCTTGATCACGTGACCCTTTCATTTGCCTAATAAGCCACGCCCTCTTGATCACCAGCCAATCAGAGGTCGCCATTTGGTCACGCGACCCCCTCATTTGCATAATAGACCGCGCCCCCTTGATCACGTGACCCCTTCATTGACATGATAGACCACAACAACATCACGTGACTATCTTTGTTTGTAAACAACACCACGTGGCTCTCTTTGTTTGTAAACAACACCACGTGGCTCTCTTGTTTGTAAATAAGACCTACTAAGTTTAGGCATAGGTAACAGCAGTGTTTGTAAATAACGCCTACTATGTTTTCAGTCATAGGTGTCTAGAGCAGCAGCAGCAGCAGCATCTTCAGCAGCAGCAGCAGCAGCAGCCGCGTCATAAGTGTCTAGAGCAGTAGCCACGTCATAGATGACTAGTGCAGCAGCAGCAGCAGCATCTTCAGCAGCAGCAGCAGCAGCAGCAGCATCATAGGTGTCTAGAGCAGGAGTAGCAGGAGTGTCATAGGTGTCTAGAGCAGTGGCAGCAGCAGCAGCAGCAGCATCATAGGTGTCTAGAGCAGGAGTAGCAGGAGCGTCATAGGTGTCTAGAGCAGTGGCAGCAGCAGCAGCAGCAGCATCATAGGTGTCTAGAGCAGGAGTAGCAGGAGCGTCATAGGTGTCTAGAGCAGTGGCAGCAGCAGTAGCAGCAGCGGCAGCAGCAGTAGCAGCAGCAGCATCAACAGTATCTTCAGCAAAAGCAGCAGCAGCCGCGTCATAGGTGTCTAGAGCAGCGGCAGCAGCATCTTCAGCAGCAGCAGTAGCAGCAGCGGCAGCAGTATCTTCAGCAGCAGCAGCGTCATAGGTGTCTAGAGCAGCAGCGTCATAGGTGTCTAGAGCATCAGCCGCAGCAGCAGCAGCATCTTCAGCAGCAGCAGCAGCGGCAGCAGCAGCCTCATCAGCAGCAGTAGCAGCAGCAGCAGCAACATCTTGAGCATCAACAGCATCTTCAGCAAAAGCAGAAGCCCGTAACTTAGCATCATGGGCATCAGTCATAGCCGTAACAGCGACACTGCGACTAGCATAAGCAAAACAGGCTATTTTTTTAGCAGCTGTACAAGCATTAATAGCATTAGCCCTAGCAGCAGCCGCAACAGCGACACTTTTAGCAGACGTTGCAGCATCAGTAGCAGCAGCATCGGTAGCAAGAGCGGAAACAGTAGCAAAAAGATTAGCAGCACGAGCAGCAGCGGCGAGAGTAACAGCAACTTTGTTAGCAGCATTGGCAACTTCGTATGCTACATGTGTAGCACGAACAGCGATACGAGCTTCACGTTTTGCACGAGCAGCAGCATTAGCTGCAGAAGTAGCCCTCACACTTTCCAGCCACCCGTACGAATCTTGATAAAAACCAACTTCCACCTTACGAGCTTCACGTTTTGCACGAGCAGCAGCATTAGCTGCAGAAGTAGCCCTCACACTTTCCAGCCACCCGTACGAATCTTGATAAAAACCAACCTCCACCTTGCTACTTGTTGACTCATCAGTAAACATGGACGTCTCCTCATGTGGTGTTGTCGCGGCTCTGTAGTAGTGTTGGGATTGCTCACATTCGGTAGAACGTAGAGTGATTCCTGATGACGCCATGCTGAAGGTGGTTGAAGAAGTGTGTGGGACTCATGTTTCACTCTCGCTTATGTACTAGGCTCCGAGATAAGCTTCTTAACTCAGGAGGAAAACTCTCACTAGGAAGGCGACCGGCTGTCTACCTGTGTAGGCGCGGGTTCGTTACATCTTTAATCCTGTTCGACCCTCCGAGGAAATACATGAAAAAAACAAAAGACTCGAATCCGCAGACAGTAGGAAGCTATAAGGAGCTTAACTCGTGTTTGATTTAAGCTGTCTACCACACGCACGCGCTTGTAGTCACAGCTAGAGTGGCAGACTTCTGTCCGCCCGCTGGCGCATGACAATCGACTTTAGACACCCCCTGTAGTTTTTTTTTTTGCATACACAGTTGACTAGCATCTTAAGCTCTTACTCAGCTATAAGCCCATATACATGTAACGCGCATTACTCTTCTTTATGGTAATTATCAGATCGATTTAAGGGTGGAAAGGGCTTAGGTGATGTAGATCCCTCTCTAGCTGAAAACAGGCTTAGACTATAGCATGTAGGCAGCTGGCCGCGTTAAACATCCCTGTAGTTTTTTGTATACACTCTCGATCCCCTCTCTAGGTGAAAACAAAAGCTTAGAAGATGAGGTGATCCGGCCACTGGCTGGCGCGTCACACCTGGCGTTAATCACCCCCTGTAGGCTTTGTATACGCTCTCTAGGTGAAAAACAAAAAAGCTCCCTCCACGGGCTGGCGCGTCACACCTGTCGTTAAAACGCCCCCTGGAGTCTTAGTATACACAGGTGCCCCGCCTTATCTATTCACCAGCTATAAGCCCATATACGTGTACATGCGATTTTTGATACCCTCTCTGGAATAGGGTGGGGCTCAAGGTGAAAACAAGATTAGTCCATTCGCTCTCTCAGCTATATAAAGAGCCTCAATTGTTCTTGCAACAGCACTTCACCACCGGTACACTATCAGTCACGAGGCAGATGTTTGCGGCATGGGTCATACAGGTTACCTACTAATAGCGGTTTGGGTGAGTAGATCACTTTTTTTCCCCTAAAAAACAACAAAAAAAACCCACTTATGACTCAGGTATGTATATGTAGCACTGTTAGTGTAAGTACACAGTAGAATCTACTGTACTATAGACTCGGCCCTCTGAAGACGGCGGAGCGCGTTAATGCGCGGGTCTGTGGCGGCGTCACTTGTTTTTTATTCTAACTAAAAAGTCAGAAGTCGATCTACGACCTATCAAAGACAAATTTGTGATAAGTTCAAACTAAATAAGAGACAGTTTGAGCGTCTCTTAGTCGCTGTCAAAGATGCGAATAACGAACGCGCTGAGGGCGGGGTTCAGGTCACGTATAGTTCCTTGCTCTTTCGTCAGATGGCGCCACAATAGGGGATTTGTACATTCCTACGATGCTCGCGAACATTTCAACGCATAATGAGCTATATAGGCAACAAAGTGTGCTTCTGAATATATTAAAATATAAAAACAATTCAATATTGTGTATTTCTGATAGAAATGAGGCAGTTTCTTTGAATACCAACTAAACTATAGCGAGATGAAAAATACCACACCATATCTAAGGCTTTATAAAAGATACATAGGCAGAAACTCTCGCCGAGTCGGTAATCTGAAAAACGAACCAACTCGTTGTGCCACAAGGGCCCCCACCCAACGGGGGCCTTTTGAGCTCAGTCATGTTGTTTCTCAACACTAGGTGTAATTAATTACGCCCATGTTGAGTAGCATCTACTAACCAACTGACAGTGTCAGTTGGTTGGCCCCTCTTTAGGGGCCACACAATAAATAAAGAATAGAGACCTAAGGGAACGTTCACAAACGTCCACCCTTCCTACGGGGTGGGTGGGTCTTTGGGTTTAGTGACAAAACAGCGACATGTCAGCTCTCTTTTTTTTTTTTCCAAGTCTACATATTATTTATGATTAAAAAATTTTAAAAAAAAACCACGATAATAAAGTGCGCTGATCAAAAACTGAATAGAAAAATAACCAAAAATAGGTTGGTAGCTGATCGGTCGTTGTCACACGGTGCAGAAAATTTACTGCATATCGGACCAGGGGATAGTCTGGCAGCGACCCGCCACCCCGTTCACAAGCTGTGTACAGCACCCCGTTTCTCTTTGTCCATATTGGCTAAAAAAAACAGGACATTGTTGACTTGGCTATTTTACCCGTCTGGGTCTTATTATTTAAACACCTCGTGTTGACCCTGTGGGGCAGCGGGTACATGGAATAAACGTGTCCAAGTGCACGCTATCTAACACATAACCGAAGGTTACTGAGTTATGTAATAATAGTTATGTAATAATAACTGACCTATGAGGTCGCCAGTCAGTTTGCCGTGATTATTTTGACACACTCTCAGTTACTCGTAGCACATCTAATACATAATTAGACTCAGCCTCATATAAGACAGTCTCGGCCACGCAGGCTGCATATCGGACCAGGGAGATAGTCTGGCAGTGACCCACCAGCCCGTCCACAACCTGTGTACAGCACCCCGTGTCTCTTTGTCCATATTGGCTAAAAAAAAACAAAAAAAAACAGGTCATTGTTGACTTTGGCTATTTTACCCGTCTGGGTCTTATTATTTAAATCACCTCGTCTTGACCCTGTGGGGCAGTGGGTATATGGAATAACCGTGTCCAAGTGTACTCTATCTAACACATAACCAAAGGTTACTGAGTTATGTAATAATAACCACCCTATGATCCTATGAAGGCGCCAGTCAGTTTGCCGTGATTATTTTGACATACTCTCAGTTACTCGTAGGGTATCTAATACATAGTTAGACTCAGCATCATATAAGACAGGCTCGGCCACGCCGGCTGCATTTCGGACCAGGGAGATAGTCTGGCAGTGACCCACCAGCCCGTCCACAACCTGTGTACAGCACCCCGTGTCTCTTTGTCCATATTGGCTAAAAAAAAACACCAAAAAAAAACAAAAACAGGTCATTGTTGACTTTGGCTATTTTACCCGTCTGGGTCTTATTATTTAAATCACCTCGTCTTGACCCTGTGGGGCAGTGGGTATATGGAATAACCGTGTCCAAGTGTACTCTATCTAACACATAACCAAAGGTTACTGAGTTATGTAATAATAACCACCCTATGATCCTATGAAGACGCCAGTCAGTTTGCCGTGATTATTTTGACATACTCTCAGTTACTCGTAGGGTATCTAATACATAGTTAGACTCAGCATCATATAAGACAGGCTCGGCCGCGCCAGCCGCATATCGTACCAGAGGGATAGTCTGGCAGCAACCCGCCATCCCGTCTACAATCTGTGTACAGCAGTCTGGACCAGACCACCAACTCTGGGTATAGCATTCTGGATGCCTGTAGCAAGACTGGATCTAACCCTTTAATAGTCGCATAGCGCTTTAATGTGCAGTGCCCGTTGTCGTCATAAGTCATGAATGCGGCACTCAGAGTTCCTCACCAGGGCTGCATGCATGCATACACTGGCATATCGACAAAGGGCGTAGCGCATTAAAGCACTATTGCCACCTTTAGCATTAAAGCGCTGAGGGTTTTATTTTTTTGATAGTGTAGAAACCAATATCTGTCTAATTAAACCCCTTATCAGTGCTGTTTTTTTTTTGTTTTTTTCACATACAAAAAGAATTAGGTAATGGCGCTGCAGTACTCTGAAAAGCGGTGGCGGTGAATTTCCATTTAGATCTTGAAAAGGGGGGCGGTCAGATGTCGTCAAGGCACTGATAAGTAGGGCAGTTAAAATCATATGATTACATTGAGCTAATTTTCTTGCTGAAAGGAATGAATAATTGTATTTGTATAAAATTCACACACACACACACACACACACACACACACACACACACACACACACACACACACACACACACACACACACACACACACACACACACAGGACACCTGATGATCTCCACACGATGACCTGATTGCTCTTCCTAAAAAAAAATGCCCAACTCGATCTACCTACTCAACAGGGTTTCAGTGTATAGCGTATTAGGGTTTTTCTGATGCGTATATTATATTGAGATTGATTTTCAACTTTTGTGATCAGTGGTTGGTCCTTAAAAGGACCGTTTGGTAGAGAGAGGGTCGCAGGGACCTTGCTGCTGAAGCGGAGGGCGTGGTCATAACGCGTGGCAGTCCTTCAGCAGCTCCTCCAGCACGGCGGGCGGTAAGCCTTCCTCCATGCAGACTTGCTGCTTGACCTGCTCCACGCACCGGCGGATGAGTTGATCAGCGACGTTCTCGATCAGCTCATCCACCACACCCTCTGCTTCAGCAGCAGTCCGCTGTCTCTCCTCTCTCTGTAGCGAGGCTACGAACTGCTTCTCCACGGCCGCATCGATCATAGATCGAGAAACGGCCACGAAGTTCTGTCTCTCCGCCTCCTCTCTCTGTTGCACGGCTACGAATTCCTTCTCCACGGCCGCATCGATCATAGATCGAGAAACGGCCACGAAGTTCACTCCGTGAGCCATTTTGTCGAACTGACTTCCTAGCCGCCTGAGAGATGCTGACGTCACACTATTTTCGACGACGCTATGACGCGCACGAGGTAGACAGACGACGTCGTTTCACTTCCTTATTTGGAGTTTGGGATCTTTTGACACCGAAGTCATACCGTACGGTCGCGATAAAGCAACTAGTGTTGAAAAGCGTGCCGGTCTTTTATAAGCGCCGGAGTATAAGAGCCTCCAAATGTTTTTTCTCAAGCACTAAAATCGCGACTTTGAATAAGCGCCAGCGCCTGGCTTGTATATAGCTCCTGAGTAAGAACTTCACCGAATTGAAAAGCCCTCCCTCAGAGCTCTTAATCGCGACAGTACGGTACAAATCTGATGTCAACCCGCGCCAAAAACAAAAAGGGTGTTCCGGTCACACGTACCTACGACGAGCGACCTTCAGCTATCACCACGTGAAGAGTGGGAAATAAATTTTGTACGGCAAGAAAACTGAAAACTGATAACGATTCCATTAGATAAGTATTTGGTTCCAATCTATGGCGAGATATTTCCACCAAAGCGATTGATTTATATGTCTGTAAGGTTCAGCTCTCCAACACTCTCCAATGTCCGCCGGTGCACGACGGTCGCCGCCCATCATTAGTCACAACTAAACTTCTGCTGGAGAGTGAAAGTTACGTTGAGTCTTGAGGTGCGCAGAGATACTATCTGCCGCAGCCTGATTTTAGTTCCACGCTATTTAGATAAACGCCCCATTTAAAATCTCTCTCTCGATCCTAGTAAAGGAAAAAAAAGGCTAGAGTTTATCATGGACGCGTCTCAGTTTTAGTCAAGCCGTAAAGTGAAGAACCAGAGCTTGTACATATTCCCACGTGAGGGGTGACCCCGCGGGGCGTTCAGTTAGTACTGAGTCTATACTCAAGGTCAAGTTCCACTCTCTAAACAGAGCTTTAGCGACTCCGTCATATAGACTAGACCGCGCGCGCGATTTTTTTTTTTGCTGAAGCAGCTAATCGATGGAAGAGTAGAGAACAGGTGCTCGATCAAAAATCTGCTTCAGAGGCTTGTTATCAGGTATTAACAGTTAAATCAAAATATTTCAAAACATCCAGAAAAGCAGAATAACATGTCCTACGGGCTACAGCCGGGCACTGACGAGCAGACGGCGCTGACGTCATTTCAATCAGGTCACAGGGCTCTTTAGACACCTTTTCTGTAAGACCCGTCTCATACCTTAGTATATAATACCGTAAACACCGGTGATTAGTATATGATCACATTGGCAGTCGCGGATCCACGAAGAGGCTGAATAAGCCTCGAGCGGACCCGCCACTTGCAATGTGACATAATCTTACCATGCGCTTTGTTTTGTTTTTGTTTCTATTTACAACAGCAAACATTTCAAACAACCTATTGTTTTTTTTTAAAATGATGAAAAATCAGCCCAAAAAAAAAAAAGTAAACATTTTAGAGCTAAATTTGTGGAGGATAGCCGGACATGCTGATGTCACTAGACCCCTAAATTCGATATGGTGACATGGGCATTTTCTTAAAATTCGATACGACGACACGGGCACGGCCATCTAAGTGACATGGGACATGTGGCATTTCTTGAGTCCCACATGTGCCATGGACCATAGTGACATGAGGAAAAAAAAAATGTTCAAAGAGTGCATCAGAAAAGTGCCATTTCAAGCCTAAACATTTCGCCAAATTTTTTTTTCTCTTGGATGGTACTCGGCTTTGCAGTGTCTGGGTCCTTAAAAATGTACCAGAATGCTCAAATTCGGGTTCTAAATATTTTCAAAAAACGTTTTCTCCCTTAGTGACGTGTGACATGGGCATTTCTTAAATTCGACATACGGCTGCATGGGGAGGACCCACCCGTCAAGGGCCCCATGATGACTCATACCCGCCGCGTTCAAACTAGCGTGGTGGTTATAGGTAGACCTTCTTTCAGTATCCACGTGACCAGATCCATCGCCGTCTCTTGAGCAACAGTAACCGAGGTAACTAGGGTTATTGTTATCCGGGCCGTAAGACGACAGTCTAAGACGGTGTGTAGTCGCGTTTTGCTCTCCCTAATACTCTAATTCAAGTCGAGTTACCGCTAACCCCTACAAAAAGAGGGTCATTTGTGTAATTCAAAAGTCGTTCCTTTGTTAGCAATGAGGGGGTCGTTCTATTCATTGATTTTTTTTTTTTTTTTTTTTCTTTTTTTTTTTTTGTTTACAACAACAAGTCAAAGTACAGTCAATCAACCGAGATCCTTTCTACTCCGTGGGGGTGTAGAAGGATCTCCCCCCTGAGGTTACAAAGTCACCTCTTTATTTAAAGGGTTACGGGTCGCAAAGTCGCTTTTGCTTTCGCTTACAAGTCACAAAGTCGCATGAAATATTCAAGTCAAAAAGTCAAATTCATCAACTATCAGCACAGTCGTTTGAAAAGCATCAAGTCACCGAAAAACTCCTCTACAGTCACCTCCGACTCGCCTCCTCCCTACCCCCCTAAAGGGGGGTAGAGAGGAAGCGATTCCCTAGAGATCAGATAATTTATTTTTTTTTCTCCCGAGCAGACCCCAAAAGCCCCCCCTCCCCCCCAAGTGCCCGCCCACCCCATAAATAGTGCCCCCCTCCCCCCCCTCCCCTCCCCATGCATCTTAAAGTGCCCCCCTCCCCCCCCTCCCCTCCCCTCGCCCCTTATAGAAGCCTCCCATTAGCTAGTCCAAGTCATGTGACCAAAAGGGAAGCGTAGTCTGTCTATTGTCTATATTATGCAAATGAGGGAGGGGGTCAGGTCACGTGACCAAGGGGGTGTGGCCTATTTTCTAAATAAAGAGCGCTTCCGGTCACGTGACCAAGAGGGTGTGGTCCTATTATGCAAATGAGGGGGTCACGTGATCCATGATTATGCAAATGAGGGAGTCACCTGACCAAATGGAAGCCACTGATTGGCTGGTGATCAAAGGGGCGTAGTCTACTATGCAAATGAGGGGGTCACGTGATCAAGGGGGCGTGGTCTATTATGCAAATGAGGGGGTCACGTGGGGGTCACGTGACCAAATGGCGGCCCTGATTGGCTGGTGATCAAGGGGGCGTGGCCTATTACGTAATTATGCAAATGAGGGGGCGTGGCCTATTACGTAATTATGCAAATGAGGGGGTCACGTGACCAAATGGAGGCCTCTGATTGGCTGCATGTCGATTGAGTAATAAACAGTACTTAACTATAGTCCCGTTCCGATACATACTATACTACTCATGCCGAAACGCCGAAAGTGTCTCAACCCTGCGGGGTTGGCATAATGCTTGAATGCATCAGTGGTGAGTTACTCATCAGGGCTGCATTCATGCATCTTGACTATCTTGGGCATGATGCATTAATGCACTATACCGTCCTTAAAGGGAGAGGACACTGGAGGAGGGTCGCCATGAACCCCCTGCTCGTGTTGTATCGCATGCTGCATGTTGGATCTCATGTCATGTTCTAAGTGCAGACTGCATTGTGGATGCAACGATGTAGGAAGCAGGTGCGTTATGGTATATGGGACTAGCACATTCTGGTACTTCAGGTAGTCGGGGGCTAAATTCCATGTCCTTATCAGGCAAATTCTCTCCCCTCACACCTAGAACAAAGGTGCTGATAAGAAATTCTCCCATGATGCACTGCTCTGGAGTCGGGGGCCTAACCACAATGCATTGCTCTGAGCCAAGATGGCGGCCACCATAGCCTAATGCGCTACTCCCGTATACTTGAATTGTATACCGCGGGAATTACACAACTGTAGCAATGTATTCTGATGGCGTTTCAGCTGTATTATACCCTCTTCTCTACAACTGATAGTTATAAATCCTCAGTATTCTAGCACAGGCCTATAAAAGTGTACAAATATAAATCATAATGCTATATTCCTTACTTAGCGATTTGCGGATTTTAATAAGGCGTTTGTGAAATATACTCACACACTACCGTTTAATATGATGGGGTCTATATTTTATTAAGACCAGCCATGACTGAACGACACATGGTCATGATAACGATGCAGGTGCCTTCGTTGACGTCCCTGCTCAGGGAGCTAGATAGGAGAGATATCAGCTCTTGTCTCCCCCCTCATTCAGACCATCTGTAGTGACCACTGCGACTTATCAGCTCCTCCCCCTCTCCCCACCTTAACATTAACCCTTTTATGGCAAAATGTTGCTTTAATGCACTATAGCGCCTAGGCTGGACTGTAGCTAGTTGCGGCTGCCAGTACTGATAAGAGCTGATAGGCTAGGTACCAGCATGTCCCTGGAAGTGATTGTTACCCAGGGACAAGGTACCAGTCAGTGTGTGTCTTATCAGTGCTGATAACCGCACCCAGCGAAATTTTAAATGGCGGACCCAATGGGTATGAGTCTACAGCCCTATAACCTTGTGTCATCATGGTTCATGAAATTGAATGCAGCCCTGGCAAGTGACTTGCCAGTGCTGCATCGGTGCATTATGGCGATCCTCCGGGAGTATTAAACAAGGGTTGGCATGATGCTTGACTGCAGCACTCGCGAGTTACTCACCATGGCTGCATCCATGTATTATGACACCCTAGGGCATGATGCATGAATACAGCACTGGTGCGTTACTCACCATGGCTGCATTCATGTATCATGACGACCTAGGGCAGGATGCATTAAGGCATCATGCTGTCCTCACATTGTTAAGGCGTCCCGTCGCTGCCTGGTTCTTGAGTAGCGGACCAAGGATGGAGTGTCAGGGCGCCCTCTGTGATGTTCCATCATCAACTCTCTTATCAGCACACTAAGCGGCCATCTTATTATTAACACAAGCGGCCCTCAGCTCCCCAACAACCTTACTGTAGCCCTCCGCTGATTGGCTGGGTGACAGAGCGGGGGTAGAATGCCCGTATGTGTACTATAGACCAATGCAGCAACAGTGGGTGACTTTCTCAAAATAAAACTGTGTTTATTACGTTGGTTTTAGCAGAATCTGTACAATATTGTTTGTAATGGCTAAGTGTGCAAACGTATTGTATCAGGGGACTCACAGGACAATTCTCCTTCAGACAGTGTACATTAGGATGCAGGATATATCATGAATTTGTAGCTCACAATGACAAAATTGATCAAAAACTTTATCAACAACTTTTCTGAAAAGTCACCCTTTTCTTGATGCATGGATCCATAGTTAGTTCCCACGAGGTGGCGGTGTGACTGAGGCGCCCCCACGCGGCGTGTCGGCGCACTAGGCCGTGTCTTATCTCCGCTGGATGTTTGTTTGTTGCCGCCCTTGTCAGTCCCGATATAAACGCCGCGCGTCCCCCTGACCTCTGACCTCCTCCAGATCCCCCAGATCCTGGTCCTCCACGTGGTCGGTCCAACATGTGGGGGGGGGGGGCTGGTGGCTGAACTAGGGACTGGGATCCAGTGTTTGGAGTATGGTGGGGAGCGGCCCATATGCCATAAACTGTGAAATGTGGACCATGATTTTGTCAATGCATGAAAGTTTGCATTTAGGCAAATTATTTAAGATGGTTAAAGGATCACTTTAAGTGGGTTTAAGCCCGTTAAATGCCATATGAATGTCAGGAAAGGTTATAATGACATTTAAGCAGTTTTCATTTGCTTAAATGCAAACAGTCATGTATGTGTATGTAGTAGTTATAGGACATGTACCAATCTGTACGCGAATTACAGTGAAGGAGCCTTATAGCCCTACAGATTGGTACTAGTCCTATAACTACGTTATGCCACTAGCTGTATACAGTATACAAGAGGTGTGAAATGCTTCGTTCTCCGTGCCCGCTGTGGTATAAAAGCAAATAAACTACAGGGAAAATGGAAAATAGATGCCCGATAGATGCTCTGATACTTGATGCTAACAGCCCTAAACATAAGGAGCCCCTGGAGGCCCTTATCACTGTTAATCCCAAGTACTCAGTGAGTTCTCAGTGGCCAAAATACACAGGAGAATCATGAGGTCTGGTTTGATAGCCACCCTGTGGATGCGGATCAAAGAGGCCTGGGGGAGAGGGGTAGGGGTTGGTGAGAGAGGAGGGAACGGTAAGGCACCACCTCCATGAGGTAGAGTCTCCTCCAGTGGTCTGAACCCTTTAAGGGCAGCACTGTGCTTTAATGTGCTATTCCCTTTACTCACCAGGGCTGCATTCATGTATCATGCCGAGCATATGATGATGATATAGTTTTAAAACCAACACAGCCGAAGGCTGGTCAGCAGGCCCACAGGGCCCATACGGACCGAGCCTGGGATGCCGACCATAGGAGTTGCCTCGTAATATAGCTGCATTGATGCCTCATGACGACAAAAGATGTGTTGCATTGAAGCGCTAGTGCTCTTAACCCTTTAAGGGCAACACTGTGCTTTTATATGTTATTCCCTTTGTCGTTATGATGCATGAATGCAGTCCTGATGGGTTACTCGCTAGGGGTGCAATACTCGCAAGGGCGTGCCGCATTGCAGCGCTATGTGGCGCTAACAGGTTGGGCGCCGCCCCCAGTGTGCTTATTGCCACCAGGCCCGGCATTTGGTGTCAATTTGGTGTGTGTTGGGCCTCCTCCAGTCCGTTACCACCTCCTCCAGCACCCTAACACACACCTCCTACTCCACACCCTCCCTAACAGGGATCTACCTCGTCTCTGCCGAAACCTACGGAATACTAGGGCTCCAGACTGGGATAGCTGTGAGTAGTATAGTATGTATCGGAACGGGACTATAGTTAAGTACTGTTTATTACTCAATCGACATGCAGCCAATCAGAGGCCTCCATTTGGTCACGTGACCGGAAGTGACCTACTTAGGGGATTAGTGGTGACGTCACGTGACCTAGTTAGCCAATCAGAGGCCTCCATTTGGTCACGTGACCGGAAGTGACCTACTTAGGGGATTAGTGGTGCATTCTGGGTAACCCTGCAGCCAATCAGAGGCCTCCATTGGGTGACCGGAAGTGACCTACTTAGGGGATGGTGCATTCTGGGTAACCTACTGACCTACTTAGGGGACCGGAAGTGACGTCATATGACCTAATTTAGGATCACGTGATCGGAAGTGACCTGATGAGTCACGTGACCGGAAGTGACGTCACACGACTTAATGGCCAACCGGAAGCGACCTGATTGATCACGTGACCGGAAGAAGAAGAAGTTTTTTTTTGTTTAGGATCCCGTGACTGGAAGCGACGTCGTCACATGAGTGACGCTTTAAGAGACTGCGCGACTTACTAGTAAAAGAAGCCGTATGATAATAAAAACACAACAATATTTTCTTTTAATTTTTTTTTATTTATTTTTTTTTCAATCTTGATAAACACTCTATTTTTGAAAAGATGCACACGCTTATTTTTTTTATTTTTTTTTCATATCTCTAAAGGACTCGTTGTCACACCGTCAGAATGCACGCGACGCTTATAATACAAGTAGCGCACGCCGTCTTTCTCTATGGTGTAGGTGACCATTTTGTTTCGCACCACTTTGAAATTTCTATTTACAGCAATGAGAGTTTTTCGTTGGCGAAGAACATCCAAGAAGGCGTCTGGTTCCTGGGGGTTTTGTTTCTTCTGTACGCCTTTTGCACTCCATTTTTTGGATTTTCTTTCACCGGTGTCGCTGACTCGATCGTAGCAAATGTAAGTCTTAGGGTTGAGACTTAGGATCCCGTCACCTTCCCACTCCGCTTTCATGAGCCCCGAAGTTCTCAGATCGTGAAGGTACCGTCTCTCACAACATCCGCCGGGCGGCGCACACCATTCTCGCACTCTTTCCGTTTTTGTCTTCACGAAAAGCTCTAAGTGCTCGTCGCACACCGCTGTCGGAAGCCACTTTCGTTTCTCTCTGAAGTACGTCTCTCTCAGGCGAGGTTTCACTAGGTCATCCAACGTGGCACCGCTGAGAGCCATGTAAAGACTGTCGGTGTCCATTTGACAAAGGGCATAATCGCGCCGATCGACGAATCTATCCAAGAAGTCGTATGTGAACTCTAACATTTTCAACTTCGCGTACTGGTATACCATGAACCCTATCTGAATAGGGAGGTTGTTCTTGACCGTTTTCGGTTGTAGTTCGACTTCAAACAGATCGGAAGTCAACTCGGACGCCTTTTTGAAGCGCCACGAATTGGCCAATAGTTCGAACTTCCGACTGTCAGTGTATCTCACCGCCGTGTGTTTTTCTTTGTTGCAGATTGTTTTACCGTACGTAGCGTTTCCCATTAACTTGTAACAGTCTGACAGAATTTTCTCGTTCTCGTTCACGTCGCCACGTCTTCGCGCCGCCGTCACTTCGTCCGCGAAACCGGCAAAGGAGCGTTTAGGTAGGTATTCTACCACCAGCTGCACTTTGGTGACTATCAAACCGTGCTCTAAATACCACTTGAGAAGCGGCGTTCCCAAGAGAATATTTTTTCCGTGGTAACTCCCTATCAGACATCTCTGAGGCGTGTTCAACAGCTTTTCTTCCTGCGCAAAGTCTGACATGTGAGGGCCTATGTCCGATTTTGAAACGGTCGCGTTCTTGAAAACGGGGGTCATTTCTTCGAAGTACTCTCGTAGGTGAGGCGGCGTAGTGATGTCCACTTGAACTAAACCGAACATTTTCTCCTCTTTCACAGCGGAAAGGATGTCGCTCTCGCTCATCGCGTTTCGAGACACTTTCAAAGCGTCAACCTTCCAGCGTTGTTGGGAGGCCTTGACCCGCTCATCTCGACGCTTCATCTCTCGCCATTCGCACTCCCACACGACGACCAGCTTGTAACCTAACGCTTTCAAGTAAGCGCTTACTCTGGTCGTTCTGTCGCGTCTCTCCTCTCTCAGTGAAGCGCACTGATATCGGTGCGACGGTATGCACTCGTGAGCGTGGAACCAACACCCGTGAAACTGGAAAACCGTATTAGAGGCCGCGTGAAATCCGTCCACGCGAATTCTCCGACAGCCTACCGCCATCTCGCCGCCGTTCAGAGCGTGGTGCAGTTTCACGTCGCGGTCGTGCTCTACGAAGCGTAACCACTCCAAAGCGCTGTGAAAGTTTCTTTGCCTGATTTCGGGCTTGAACTCGGTCTCGGGCCGTCTCACCGCGTAATAGCCCGTGCAGTGCGCTTCGCTCATGCAGCGCAAGTACAGAGAGTTAGCGTCTAGTCCTAGGATGTGTTGGCACGGTCTCGCTTCTTCGCCGTACTTGTGCTCCCTTATCCGCGTGGTGCCCTTCTCGTGAAATCTATGGAAGATGATGGAAGGACCGCCGACTAGATTCTCTTTGATCAGAGCGTGGAGGACGGCGTCGAACTGGGGAAACGTTGTGAACGCGTCTTCTAGGTTTTGGAAGAGGAAGCGTAAAGTCAAACCGGCGAGAGAAACTCCGTCTTTCAACATGTCGATGCCGCGATCTTGGAAAAATTTAGCGTGATTTTTCAGAGCTTCTATGAAAGGTTTCACGTCTTTGTTGTTGTAGTGGATCAAGTAGTCTTCCATAGTTTGCATCTTCTCGTCGGACCAAACTTTCTGACATGCGGCGTAGTCGGATTCGGACATTTTGACGCCCGTCAGCTCGCTGTCGAAAGCCGATCTCGGCGGCAGCGTTCTGTTTGCCAGTTTCCTGGTAGACGTCATCCATTCGTAAGGAAAGTGACCTTTCTCTTCGTTCCTGGTGAAAGCTCGCAAATAGGTCGCGTAGTTGTAACCGGGTGCCAAATAGTTGACTACGTCCAAGAAAACCGTGTGCTGTGTGTAAACCGCCAAGTATTGATTGCTTCTCTTTATGACGCTGAATTCTTGGTTTCTTCGGTCTCCGGAGGCGAAGAACGAGTGAAGGCGTATTTTGATCAGGTTCAAGTCGTAACGCCCCGAGTTGAAGCCCACCACTGGAGCTTGACGGATGTATCTCAGAAGACGCTTCTTCAGTTGAACTAACGGGTGTCTGGTCTGAGCCGCAGCGAAGCCGCCTGGAGAAGGGGTGGTGAACGTCGCCTCCTCCAGCAGGAGAGCTTCACCTATCGCCGCATCTAACTTCGCTAACGTCGGTCGGTAAAGTTCTAGCACAGCTTCCCCGATCGCTTTGGCGTTCTCGTTTATGTGATTTAAAACTCGGTCCAACAAGGGGTCGGAATCTGCGTCGGACGCTCTGACGAAGCAGACGGGCCCCTCCCACCCCGGAAAGTCGGATGCGACGCTAGCCGACAAAGGGACGTGATCCCACAGCAGGGACACGTGCTCCGTCGACGGTTCTTTGCACGGTCTGAAGAAAGCCTCGAAATCGAAGGCGATCTTGTAAGGGTAGATTCCGGAATGTCCGTCGGGGGGAAAAATGGAGAAGTCTGCTAGCGCTTCGAAAATCGTTCTCGAATTTTGGTAGATGCCACCTACGTAGCGCAACTTGACTTGTCGGCAAGAGGAAAGCTGGTTCCTGTGTCTCTTCAGCAAGAACTCGGTGGTGAACGCCGCCTTACACTTGCAACATTCGTATATGCCCGCGTACGCGTTGAAGTCCGTGACGAGAGAGACGTGCAAACCGCCTTTCGCCGTCAGGTGTAGGTTGACTTTACCTCGGGCGGCCACAGTTCTGGAAGGCGGTCTGATCAGAGTAACGCGTCTTCTCAACTTCCGCCCCGGCACTTGACGCGACGCGGTGTAAACCGCTATTTGTACGTCAAACAAGTTCTCTAACGCGGGTAAGTCGCGGATGTTCAGACCCGGAAAGGATTCAGGTGTGGCAGCGGGACAGAACTGACGTAACAAATCTGAAGCGCGCTTGCTGGTGTTGTATAAGTGAAAGGAAATGCAGCGGAAGATGCAGAGGTTGTCCTTGTTGGGAAAATCTAACACGCCGCTTCTCTTTCCAACTCGACCGGCCTGAGTGATCCTACCGCCTATGGGGAATTCCCCCGGTCCCATGTAAACGCAGATGTTCAAATTGGTAGGAAAAAGAACGTGCCACTTGGTGTCAGCGTCGCAAAGTTTCCGTACCTCCTCGCAAGCGACGGTGTTTTGCATCTTTGAGAGGAGCTCTTCCAAAGTTTCTGAATTAGTTACAGTAGGGAGCGGTTGTATGAGAGTTGCGTTGTTCTGGGAGGCGTGGAAGTAGCGCAGTTTGCTCTTGTCTTCTCTGTGTTGTAACAGTAAGCCTACCGAGAAACCCACTTTGTATCTGAATCTTTGTGTCAAGTGAATGCGACGCATAGTATCTACAGCGTCACTCAACTCGCCGGTTGGTAGCCTGAAGTTTGTTACACTCACGCGAGTCCCGTGCATCCTGACGCCCGTTTGTATCGCAGGCCAATTCGCCGTGAACGTTTCCTCCCCGTTCGGTACAGCACATATGCGCGGAGGGACGGTCACCCCGTCCAGAGATTCGCGTCGACAAGCGCTCTTTCGGCAATCCCCTTCGCCGCATAGAGGGCAAAACTTAGCTACTACTCTACAATTTTCTACGTGTCTCTCGTGGTTGTACGCTCTTTTAAACATTTTGAAACACTTTTCGCATACGTACTGTGTCATGTTTTTTTTCACTCGGTTACCAACTACTTAGCCGTCTAACTATCTATCTATCTATCTAGCCATCTATCAATCTGTCGTCTATGTAACTATCTTTCTGTCTGCTGTCTGTGTATCCGTCTGTCTGTCTGTCTCATACAGCGTACGTCAAACGCTGTGTGTGTGCGCGCGTGAGCGTTGAGCGTCTCTCATTCCGAATCTATGCCGAGATATTTCAGAATGATCTCTGTTTTGTCATCCAACTCTTTGAGCGCTCTGGCGGACAGCGTCACCCCCTGCTGTGTGGGTTTTTTGTCAGGACCTTCGTACTTGCGCACGTGGACGAGGTTCTTACCGCTGTAGTAGCTCACAGCTGCGTACACTTCGCCCGCCTCATCCAGCACTGCGAACCAGGGGGTGTGATTAGGTTTTCCTTGCGCGGCCGCTGTGTCGCGTATGCGCACCACTGCGCGGATATCGGCGATGCGTGCTATGAGCTCGCGCAGCGCGTCGGCCGTGAAGTGCACTCGCTTGCTTCTGGTCAGAGACGCCTCTTTCACCTGGCCGTCTTTTGTGTAGCGCGGCCTCCTAGACAGTCTAGCCACGTCCTCCCAGATCTCCAGCGTCAAAGCTCCGTCTAAGCAGAACTCTAACCCGAGTGTTTTCTCTGCTTCTTCTCGTCCATCTCCTTCTTTTTCTTGTATTTTTCTCTTCTTAGTGGGCCTTGTTGTTCTGGAACTCACCTTAGAACGTTTCACACCCGCAGGATGAGTAACACCATCAGCGTGAGCTGAATCAGCAGCAGAACCGATAGCAGGAGCAGCGTCAGCGCTGGTGGTATCGGAGGTCTCGTTGTTGGAACTGCGCAGCCACACGCCGTCCGTGCTGTGTGTAGCGGTAGAAGATGAAGCGCCGCCGCCGCCCTCGTAAGGTGGCGGTGAGGGCAGTCGCCACGGACCGGACGGGGGGGCGCTAGCAGTGGAGGAAGTGAGGTCGAAAGGTCGAAGAGGGAAGCCGAAAAACGTACCGCTCACCCCTTGCCCTTCGGGTTCTTCGTACGCCTCGTCGTCAGCGTCGTTCTCTGTCTCACCCTGTTGCTGCTGCTGCTGCTGCTGCTCCTCCTCCTCCTCTTCTTCTCGGTTCAGGGGCTGAGTGTCCGAATAGCTGTAACTTTCAGCGCGAGCGGCGTCGAGGGCGTCCGTCGATGTAGTGGTGGAGGAGAGGGGCTGTGCAACGTGCGGCAGGTCATCAAAGTCATCAACAGTAGTGGGGAGGTAAAAACCCGGTTGCCAGTACTGCGCTGTGCCAGGAGCGTTGTCGTCAGTAGTAGTAGCAGTAGCAGCAGGTGCAGCAGAAGCAGCCGCAGCAGCAGCCGCAGCAGACGCAACAGTAGCAGGCGCAGCAGCAGCCTCAGCAGGCGCAGCCGTAGCAGGCGCAGCAGTAGCAGGCGCAGCAGCAGCAGCAGCAGCAGCAGCAGCGGCAGGCGGGACGGCGGTAGCAGCGGCAGCGCGCTTAGCAGCAACGTGTACCGTCGCGAGTGTAACAACGTCGCTAGCACGACGACTGCTACCAGTAGTACTACTAGTACTACTACCACTACTACTACTGCTACTACTAGTGCTACTGCTACTACTACTACTACTACTGCCGCGAGCGCTCGCTACAGCAGGAGGGTGATAAGACCAACCGGCTGCGGCGGTAGTCTCATGTTCAGTAGCAAGAGCAGGCACTGACGCTAAACGAACGCTGTTACGCGTACTCTTCTTGTTCTTGAACGCCGCTAGATGTTGTCTTTTGCTCATGGTGGTGACTGTAGAGAGCAGCAAAAGAATGAGTGAGTGAATGGAGGTTTCCAAGCCCCTTATATACGCCTTCTCGCTTCTAGAGCTAAGCTACTTACCGACCCTGTTCAGCTGCCGCCGGCTGGCCGGCGGCCATTCACAAAGAGAAACAAAAAGACATAAGGCATGACGTTTTCAGCTGGATCCCTTTCCCCCCCCCCTTTTGAGAGATCGACTGTCATGAGCTAAGCCGCTTACCACCCTGTTCAGCAATTCAACGCGCATTAGCTGTATAAAGGGTTAAGCGGTTGCTGCCTGCCGTCGACTGACCGGCGGCGGCCATTCACAAAGACATAAGGTATGACGTTTTCAGCTGGATCCCTTTTTGAGGGATCCACTGTGGTGAGCTAAGCCGCTTACCACCCTGTTCAGCCATTCAGCGCGCGTTAGCTGTATAAAGGATTAACGGTAACGGTGATGAGCTTACAGTGTGTATACAAAAAAAAACTACAGGAGGCGTGTGGCGTGAAGCAGGACCCCCCTAAGACGAACGTGTCTGTCTGTGAGTAGAGGCGTGTGCATGTGGTGAGCGACTTAAGTGTAAGACAAAAATCACCACCTCCTGCCGTGGTGAGTAGACCGGGCCGGCCAGGCGGGCGGGCGGCCGGCTAGTTCAATAGGGAGGGGTGACAGCTGACTAAGGCTGTGCATGAAAAAAAATCCGATTTTCACCTGACCTCTGACGTTTGTTACAATGAATGTCAGAGGGAGGGAGACGTCCTCGGGTAGGGGGTAGGAGGTATTAAGGCTATGAGTGAGGAAAAAACACCGTTTTCAGCTGGTCTCCACGGATAGCGATGCCACACCCCCTCGTCATCTAAGCTCTTAAGGAGCGGAGCGGCTGAAAAAGCGTCATGCGGACAGGGCGCTAGACAGCTGGAGCGCTGTTGGAAATGGGATTAAACTCCCTCTGTATAAAAAGCTCTCATTTCTGTTGGAAAAAAAACATATCGCCTCTGACCCCAGTAACGGCTACTACCACCACCACCGCCACCACCACCACCGCCGCCGCCGCCGCCGCCGCCGCCGCCGCCGCCGCTGCCGCCGCCGCCAAGACGAGACGAGATGGCTCAAGCTATTCCACTTTCAAGCTCGCCTTCACCGCCCGGTGCGCCTGAAAAAAAGTTAATGCGGCTTGACGACGTGAGACGCGACGCGAGGCAGACCGATGATGGGGAGACCCGACAGGTAGGACAGCGGCGGTTAGCCTATAGCGACGCCTTGCTTCGTCAACTAGGTAAAGAGTTGAGCGGCTGTTGGAGAGAGTTGGGCAGTAGCTTAAAAGTCAGCGCCGCCCGTATGGATGCTCTAGTAGAGCGCAGTGTCAAGACACCGGAGGAGCTGTGTACGGCGATGTTCCGAGTGTGGTGGGGTGAAACCCCGCATCGTCATAGATGGGGCGAGCTCGGTCGCGTCTTCACCCGCATTAGACGCATGGAACTGTTGGCTCAGTGGATGGCCCTTCTCCACAGACAGGGGTTGGATTTCGAAAACCCCGACTCGCGCGCGATGCATAAGCACTTGGGCACCCTCGGCAGACGTCTGGGTAGCAGGTGGAAAGAGGTGGGGGACCATTTAAAATTGTCGCCTGAGAGGTTAGATAAGATCGCTGAAGAATGCGAATACGGAGGAAGTCCCGCTGAGTGGGCCTTCCGAGTGTTGAAAATGTGGCAAGATGAAGCTGACGGCGCCGGCGGTACGCCTTTTGAACTCCTTCGAGTGTTGACTGAGGACATGGGAAAGTTTGGCCTCGGCATCGCGATATTACTTGACTTTATCAAGCAAGAAACAACGAGAACGACGGACATGTGAATTGTTGTGTTTTATTTTCATACGTCTTCTTTATTAGTAAGTAAAAAAAAAAAAAAAATCATAACAATTAAGACGCGCGATCTCTTAAAGTGTCACTTCCTCCAGTCGCAGCTGATCGCCTCATTGCAGCACGTGATAAACAAAAAAAAAACACGAAGAGACACGCTTCTTCCTCTCGAGAGGAAGAAGCGTGTCTCTCGATTGAAAATCTTTTTCTTTCTTAAAAGAGACAAACGCGCCCCTTAGAGTGCCCCCCCCCACCCCACCCCCCCTAGAGTGCCCCCCTCCCCCCCCCTCCCCCCCACCACTCGCCCCATGCATCCTAAAAGCGCCCCCCTCCCCATGCATGTTAAAAGGGCCCCCCTCCCCCCCTCCCCTCCCCTCCTTCCCCTCCTTCCCCCTTATACACTCTAAAGAACGCTTCTAACTAGTTCAATAAGTCACTTCCAGTCGCTCGTAAAACAATAAAAAATGAAAAAAAAACTTATATCGTAGTGTTTTTTATTAGTTTACCGAAAAAAAATAAGAGACTCGCCTCCTCCTCCAAAAAAAAAAGATATCACATTTTAAAGCCCGTGACCCCTTAAAGACGCTCATCTCTTCATTAAGTCGCGTGACGTCACTTCTTCTTCTTCTTCCTTTTTTTTTTTTTTTTTTTTTTTTTCTTCTTCTTCTTCTTCTTCTTCTTCTTCCGGTCACGTGATCAATCAGGTCACTTCCGGTCACGTGATCCTCAATGAGGTCACTTCCGGTTGGCCATTAGGTCATGTGACGTCACTTCCGGTCACGTGACTCATCAGGTCACTTCCGGTCACGTGATCCTAAAGTAGGTCACTTCCGGTCCCCTAAGTAGGTCATATGACGTCACTTCCGGTCCATAAGTAGGTCATATGACCTCACTTCCGGTCACGTGACCCAATGGCGGCCTCTGATTGGCTAACTAGGTCACGTGACGTCACCACTAATCCCCTAAGTAGGTCACTTCCGGTCACGTGACCAAATGGAGGCCTCTGATTGGCTGCAGGTCGATTGAGTAATAAACAGTACTTAACTATAGTCCCGTTCCGATACATACTATACTACTGCTGTGTCACTTGAATCTAAGAAACGCCAATGTCCCTTGTCGATCCTAAGAAATCAGAAATGGGTCTTGTGTATTCTCGTCAGTCTAAAGAAGCAGCTTTGTCTCTTGTCGCCAACCATAAGCATGCCCTTGTCAATTCATACCATGAAATCATGGCTGATACTTCAGACTTCTATAATTCACATAATTTGTTCACTAGATATTCACTTAGCAAATGATGAGGTTGCTAGTTGAAGGCAGGGTTTATCTTAGAAGAATGGAGGTTTTGAGGTTGATGATGAGCTGCTGGATTAGGGCAGAGATGGATGTACTTAGTGCCAGTAGAAGCAAATGAAAGCGAGGCTAGGAGAGTGCCCCCCCCCCCCTCACTAGCGCCACCACCGGCCGTCGCTGGTACCTCGCGCCTCCGTCAACGCTCGCCGGAACCAGCTCCAGATAAACTTCCCAAAACTGCCGCAGCGGGGCGCCACCACCGCCCCATAAAGCACCGCGCCGTCCGCGTCCCAGCTGCTTCCGGTTTGGCTGCGCAGGCGCCGTGTGGCATGTGTACAGTAGTTGGGACTCTCTCCCCATGTGCCGTATATATCCCTGTTTATAAGGTCGGCCTTACACAGGTTTGGTCTATATATTGACCCCCAAATTGGTACATTTATTGAGCAGGTTTACAAATGGGGCCGGTCCTATACTAAACCCCTGGGCTCATTTAATAGTCACTGTGCATATGTTTCAATAGTTTAGGGAACCCGGTGTTATTGTATACCTGCAGAAACAATACTAATGGTATTGGCATCGCTTGGCTTTGCAAAATTATCTAATAATGAAATCGATATTATATATTTAGAAGGCTAGTTCCACGTTTTCTATCTGACACGACACACTAATAGTCCAGCAATAAGACATATGATACATATTATTTGTAGTCACGATGGTTGATTTATCCCATGTATTTAGTCACGATACTTCAGCCAAATATAGCCCATATAACAGGTATATACCTATCAGTCCCTATCACCATATATAGCCATTACATAATCCCTGATCTAGACGGTAATACCCTCACATATAACCAGGTGTGATAGGGTCCAGTAGCAGGGTGGAGACATAATCCCTTAATCCGTAATGCAAGGATTAACGCGTTGGGCATCTATTGGCCATTTATCTGAAGGGTAGCGGATTAGGCCACCGTCTATCTAACCAGGGGGGATTTGTCTGATCTAACGCTGCTATCCAGGGGCGGATCCAGAAGGGGTGGTCTAGGGGGGGCACAGCCAAGAAAATTTGGTCTAGGGAGGGGGGCACAGCCAGGGTCCTGTACCACATTTCCTATAGTTAAGAGTGATTCCAAGGGCCCCTTTTCCGGGGGTCTAGGGGGGCACGTGCCCCCCAGGCCACCCCCTGGATCCGCCCCTGCTATCTGATCCTATATCAGGCAGAGGGCTTGTTACGTGGCCTCCTACAAGCACCCTTTATAAGGCCTCTGCCTTTGGGGAATGTTCACAAATGGTGTCCCTACTTTTGGGACATGTTTCAATACTTGTCACCACTTTTAGAGATATAACCCGCCTCATATTTCCTCACTGCATACACCCAACGGCCCCCTGTCAACACTGCATGAACTTTTGCATTTAAGCAAAAGTTTACTGCTTAACAACGCCCTTGAAGCAACTTTTAGTTCAGTAAATGTCATATAAGGCCAAATAAAAAAAAAGGTTGGTTTCCGGTACACTGTAAAAACTGTGTTTAACTTTAAACACCAAAAAAGCTAAACATGTTTAATCTGTACACACTTAAGACATCTAAACAGACATTATCTATTTTAAACACATCATTTCTAAATGGCTAAACACCGAAGACATGCATGTATTTAGACATTTAGAAAGTAAACACTTTTGCAGATGGGTGTTTACTATTTAAACATACATTTTCTTTGTGTTTAGCCTTTAAACATCATGTTTACTGCCTGTTCAGCATTTAAACAGTGGGTTGTTTAGATACCAAAAAGTGTTGGAACACTTTTTCTCTAGTATACCAATCATATGGCTATCATTATTCCACTTATCTTAGCAGCTTTTTATAGCCTATTGAAATGTAATTCTAATACTTATGATCCAAACATAAGCTTGGCCCTTTTCAAAGTGTATCACTAAAGTTCAGAAAATCTGCAGCAATTAGATAAATACTCCAATTACAAGCAAAATCATAACTATCCCCTGCCTATATTCAGGGCAGTTGTAAACAAGGAAATATAGTATTTTGCATATAACTGGATAATGACTGTGTCTGTTTGTCATACTTGGTATACTTGTTTAAACACTTAATATATACATTGTAACCATGTTGAACACTTTATCAGTTTAGACTTAAACACATTTAATCTAAACATCTAAAAACTAGACCTAAACATGTTTAAGTGTTTAGATATTAAACACAGCTTTATCCCACCAGGTGGCAGTTAAGTACACGGATGGACTTTCCCCACCCATCTCTAAGCTGATCCTTGAATAAACAAACAAAGAATCATATCATTTGAGTGATTCAAATATGGGAATATATGACTATTATTATGCAAAAAGTAGGTCTATGATTTGAGGTTTAGACTAAGAGAAATAATGTGCAGAAAAGATATAACCACTAGGGACACCTGTTCTGTGGGATACAAGAAAATATATAGCAATATTCTCTCCATCATTCTGTTGTACACATTGCCCAGTTACTTAGTATGGATGCTATGTAACATAAGTGATGACACTCTATAAAAGTGTTATAAAATACTACTCCATGCTATCTAAATATAAGATGATAAATTGGACCGATAATATATCCTAATATGCACATTACAATCACCATAAACACACCAGCTTCACCTAAACATTATGTAACTAAACACCTACTATATCTAAACGCTATTCAACTAAATGCCTAATAATTCTAAACACTACACATGTAAACACTTTACAGTTCTACACACTATATATCTAAACCCTTCCTTGGTCTAAACTCTATAAATGTAAACACCTACTATATCTAAACACTTTGCACACTAAACACTCTTCATCTAAACATGTTTAGAAATTAAACATGTTTAGATGGAAAAAGGTGTCTCAAAATGTGGGACAAGATAGTGTTTAGAAAAGTGTTTAGCCTCTAAACATGCGCATTTATATCCTAAACACTGTTTTTACAGTGTAACATGGTCAGACAAACCAGACCCGGCCGGTCGGATTTTCATTCTTTTCATTTTTTTAAAATTTTCTTATTTTAGGCCTATTTTTAGCGTTTTTTCCTCTAAAATCCTTAAAAATTACCGGACACAAACCTCTTTTTTTGGCCTAAATGTCCCAGAAAGGCCATAATGATATTCAAGCGGCTTAAGTGGCATTTGCTTCATTAAATTAATAAAGATGCTGATAGTGTGACTTTAAGCAGTCCAATATTTCCTTAAATGCCAACATTCGTGCGGCGCGACCCATGGTAACATCATTTGTGAACGTTCCCTCTGGTGGTTGGCGTCCGGTGGGATCAGCAGATAGAGCATGCATGCACACAGTGTTGCCTATTGTTATGGTTATTGTACTTTTAGCATATACGTGTGTGGAGATACTGTATGGGTACTCCATTTGTCAGATCTATAAACATAAGCCAAACAGTTTCTGATATGGCATGCATAAAAGGTTAAGGCTAAAGGGAGAATCTGTCAGATATAATTTATAATAATTTATAATAATCGAAATTGTAATCCAACATGTGTCTGATATGGCACACGTTAAGGTTTAAAGGAGTATTTAGATCCGGACCTGGGCATACTATTGATCAACCATATTGATAAAAATCGTTGATGATAAGATATTGTATAACCTATAATGCACAGACAGGAAATGGTATAGATTATGGGATATCTGGCACCCTATATTTAACAATATAACATGGGTATGAGGACTGACACTGTTCACATCTATGAAAGATAAATGGCTAAACAAAGTGACTACGATGGGTTGGGTGGTACGTGGGTCACACATGTTGTTTTCAGTTTTCGACGTTCTTGTATTTGGTGGGATTTGGTGAGGGGCAAAGACTAAAGTGCAGCGACGCCCCTTTTCTATCATGTTTTATTTCTCTTTGTTTTACTTCGTGACAATGGAGTTTGGCATTTATGATTTATGAATTACACATTTATGTTGTGCTTTATCTTTAGATCCACAAAGCTATAAAATGACCACTCTACGACTAAAGATTAAACTCATTGCAAAGATCACAACCAAAACACACATGTGCCTCTACATGGGTAAAAATCGACACGGGCGACACGGCGACACAGCCGTTTTAGGCCCTTTTAAAAATCGACGGACATAGGGAAATTAGGGGTAAAAATCGACCCACAGGTATTTTCTCTAACTTTTAATATACATAAAATTTGACACAGTGACACGGCCCTTTTGCTTAAATCCGACACGGCGACACGGTCAAAATTGTGGGTACCCATGTAGAGGCACACACATGACCGTCTTGGGATGACAAAATAGAAAAGAGCATCCCCGTAGTGCTTCACGACCTCGTCACCTTTTATAAACTACGTCCCTATCTGAATAGATGGCTATATCCATCAGCCCTTTAAGGGCAGAAGAGTGCTATAAGTTATGCCCTTCTGTCGCCCATATAGATGCTTGAAGGCAGCTCTAGCATAAACTAGTGCTGCATTCCTGGACAAAGCCGACCCAACGGAGTTGATACACTCCCAAATGGCAAGCATGATGCAGAGAGTGCATCATGCCTGGGGCATCAGATGACAGCAGGACATGCGGCATTAAAGCATCATGCCGCCCTTACTGGGCGATAATTGATGACGACCACGTGCATACTCGTCTCAGCTGCGGCCCAGACGCTGGGTGGTCACGGATCATTGCACCTGTCAATCAAACACCACGTGGTACCGCCCCCTTCCTCCCCTGCAGCGTCACTCCCACGCGTCATTGGTTCCGTTCCCTCCCCCCGCCCTCCCCCAGACCTCACAGAGACCTCCCCTCCTGTTCATGTATTAACCCTTCGTGGACGGTGTAAGGCATTAATGCATCATGCCCTTGGTCGTCATGATGCATGAATGCAGCCCTGGCAAGTATCTCGCCAGTGCTGCATTCAAGCTTCATGCCGACCCTACGGGGTTGAGACACCCCTGAAGGGTCGGCACGATGCACCAATGCAGCACTGGCGAGTTACTCGCCGGGGCTACATTTATGCATCATACCCACAAAGTAGGTAGAGACATAAAGCACTGTACCCTCCTTAAAGGTTTAAACCAGGGTCTGTTACGTGGGGGTCTCCGGCAGGGGGGGGGGCACTTTGAAGTCTGATCAGAGTTGACATTTTGAACAAGCAATTTTCTATGGGGAAACATGCCCTCCTCGTTCATCTTAATCCGACAATTGTTGTGGCTTTTTGTGTAGCGCCAATCACAGTCTGTGACGGGTCTGCTGCTCCCCGTGCGCATGTCTCCCGCTACTGGGGCTACTTCCGGTTATGTCTTACAGATTCCTTATCAACTCTTCTGGTTTTATTTTGCATGTGTCTTAATTTGATCCTTTAAAGGGCTGCATCTTGCTTTAATGCCCTTTACCTTTCGTTGGTTTGGTGCATTCATGCATGCTATACCTGGCGAGTAACTCGCCAGGGCTGTATTCATGCATATCATGACAATAAAGTCTCAGGTCAGGCAAGGAATATGTGGCACTTTAGCTTTAATCATAGCTATACCTCCCCCCCCCCCCATATGCATTGAACCACAGTTCAGTCGTGTTTTAATTGGAAATAAGGACGATAATTCAGTGCTTGGAAGATTGTTTGTAAAAATTAAGGACATTATTTTATGTCCAACTTTTAATACTAACTCTGAAGTGTCAGCTATGACTACAAAGTTGAGAGTTACCCCAACTCAGTTAACCCTATAAGGGCGGCATGATGTCTTAATGCATCATGCCCCTGGTCGTCATGATGCATGAATGCAGCCCTGGCGAGTAACTCGCTGCATTAAAGCATCATGCTTACCCAGCGTGGTTGACACACTCCTGAGGGATCGGCATGCATCAAGGCAGCACTGGTGAGTTACTCATTGGGGCTTAATTGGTACATCATGATTACAACTTTTTAGGGACATGCCGTCCTTAAAGGGTTTTAAAGGGAAAACACAACAAAAAGCCTCCGAGGAAGCCCGTGAGTGGCCTGCCGTCCATTCCGTCTACGGCGCCTGTCTCCCATCCCGAGCAAAAACACCAACTTCCGAAATCAAAAGAATGCATACTCAGTTTAAAAAGAGGCGGCGCAGGGCCGTTTTAAGGCTTCCTGTCGCCACATCCCCGGCCTCGGGGCATTATGTGTCGGCATTACCGTAGGGACTTGTTTGAATTTAAGCGCCGGGTCTTCAAATAAGCACCCGTCTTGAATAAGCGCAGGGTTAGAGCGGCAGCGAAACCTTGTTAATGCACTAAATGCTGGTCTTGTATAAGCACCGGGAGACCACTTACAGTCAATAAGCGCCTACTACACACAGTGCTTAAAAGCCTCAATGCATGGACGTGGCAAGTAGGAGGTTTCTGGACATGTTTTTTACTCGTTTTCTCTTGTCCCTTTAGGCTTGACCGCTTCCCGGGTCAGCCAAAAGTGAGGGGACATGCCCCCCCCCCCCCACCCACCTTCCCACGCCCCTCTAATGCAGTGCATTGATCCATCATGGCCACCCTTCAGGAGTGTTGTCAACCCCGTAGAGCCAGCATGGGTGTACCCTGGCGAGTTACTCACCAGGCAAGCATTCATGCATCATAACGACACAGGATATAGTACGTCCAAGCACTGAATTACGGCAGTATGCTGCCCTTACAGGGTTAAAGCACCATGCTGCCCTTACAGGGTTAAAGCACTATGCTGCCCTTAAACGGTTAAACCACTATGCTCTCATTAGAGGGTTAACGCACTTTGCTGTCCTTAAATGGTTAAATCACTATGCTGCCCTTAGAGGGTTAAAGCACTATGCTGCCCTTAGAGGGTTAAAACACTATGCTGCCCTTAGAGGTTGAAGCACTATGCAGCCCTTAGAGGGTTAAAGCACTATGCTGCCCTTAAATGGTTAAAGCACTATGCTGCCCTTAGAGGGTTAAAGCACTATGCTCCCTTTAAATGGTTAAAGCACTATGCTGCCCTTACAGGGTTAAAGCACTATGCTGCCCTTAGAGGGTTAAACATTATGCTCTCCTTAGAGGGTTAAAGCACTATGCTTCCCTTAGCGGGTTAAAGCACTATGCTGCCCTTAGAGGGTTAACGCACTATGCTGCCCTTAGAGGGTTAAAGCACTATGCTGTCCTTAGAGGGTTAAAGCACCATGCTGCCCTTAAATGGTTAAAGCACCATGCTGCCCTTAAATGGTTAAAGCACTATGCTGCCCTTAAAGGGTTAAAGCATTATGCTGTTCTTAAATGATTAAAGTACTATGCTCTCATTAGAGGGTTAACGCACTTTGCTGTCCTTAAATGGTTAAATGATTATGCTGCCCTTAGAGGGTTAAAGCGCTATGCTGCCCTTAGAGGGTTAAAGCACCATGCTGCCCCTTAGAGGTTTACCTCTTCCTGTGCCGGCCACAGAGCCTCCTGCTTCCTACGTGAATCATTACCTACTGGAGGCGGCTGAAAAAGGCAAACCCATTCTCCCGTTTTTTTGTGAAAGCATAAAATAAGCAAGGAAGAAACAATTAAGAGAAAGAAGAGGCGGGAAATAACTGCGTCGTCTTCTCATCCTGCTCTTACTACGACTGTCTCACCACAGAAAAAAAAGTGAAGATGTTATTATCTCATATCTGTGTAGTTGGTGCTTGTACACCAGTATACAACAATTGGACATTATGGCATCGGGATGGGACAGGGAATACCATGCTGCACAGAGAAAGGTAAAGGGGTCAATTGTGTCTCCCACGTGGCTCTTGTAAAATAGAGAGTCAAACCGCTGATGACTCTCCTTAAATGAAGGGTCACCTTGAGATGAGTCTGTACTATCAGAGTCAACTATTGTTGACCCTTCATATATGCAGAGTCAATAGCTGTTTGACACTCTATTTTTACCGGAGCCACATGGAAGACACAGTTGACTTCTTTACTTTTCTCTGTGTGTTTACAAAGCGCGTCACTGGCTAGGGGTTGGGTCTATGGATTTGGTGATGTTATGTGTCCTAGGCCATACAATTATCAGGCAAATCTCCCCACAATAGTTCCAATGGGTTGTGTCGATCTTGAGAAAGGCCTCAAAATAGGTATTTGTGAATGTACCCTTGCTTTGAAATCTTCAGAAGGGATTCAGTCGAGAAGCCGACAAGCCTGGAATACGTATCATATTGATATGAGTTCCTGGTTTTGACATCGGTGTCAGATAGGACCAGATATCTCCGGGACAGGAACATCTGCTGAAGGTGAAGGTCAGCCGGAGATGGTGAGGTCAGGGGTCAGGTATGGTGGGGTCAGAGGTCACGGGCGGGGTAGCACGGGAGAGGGAACACAGGGAGGTAGGAGGGGGGGGTGGGAACATGCATCTCCAGTGTCCCAGGGCCTGCTCGTGTTGTACGGCCTGAGATCATAGCGTCAACGTGATATGATGGGAGCTTAACAGGAGGCTGTATGCTACAAGGGGCAGGCTACTTGCACACAGAAAAGTAAAAATGTCAACTGTGTCTTCCACGTGGCTCTTGTAAAATAGAGTCAAACCGCTGATGGCTCTGCTCATATGAAGGATCAACTTGAGTTGACTCTGTGCTATCAGTGTCCACTATTGTTGACCCTTCATACTTGCAGCGTCAATAGCTGTTTGACACCCTAGTTTTACTGGGGCACCATAGGAGACATAGTTGACACTTTTACTTTTCTGTGTGTGGTACTGACATTCTGACTGAAGTGCAACAAAGAAATGCAACGCCCTCAGTTGTTTAGTCATTCAGGTCACACTCGTTTAATAAGAATATATACATTTTGGACAAAATATACTTGGAGGTCAATGATAGCAGCGTGTCTACACTTGTTTGGTCATGATCTAAGCCAAAATCACATCACCTGGATTATTACGAAGTGTTGTTCCAAACCTTCGATACTTCTGCCCCCATGTATTTTTCAACATAGTTTCATCCCGTGGATCTGCCCCATAATTCTTCTATATTTCTCCCAACTTCACACTATTGCCCCATATCGTTGGAGACGGACACTCGCCAATCTGAGACGACAACATGACACAGCACAGTTCCCTGTGACCTCCCCCGGGGACCTCCCCTAGTTCCCCCTTCTCCAGTGGCTTCCTATAGCCTATACATGTCCTACCCCTCCTCCTGTAGCCAAGGGATATATTTATTATTTCACCCCGGGGGGTACAAATTTCGATCCTAATATGAGGATCGGGGTCAAACTTATTTGACAAATTTTCGGTGAAAATAGAACCCATAAAACCACACAAGGAGGTGCGGGGAATGTCCCTCTTTGTCCCCTTTGAGGATCAAGGCAGAAAAGGAATTCGTGAATCTGCGCAAAATCCCAACCCCTTTTTTGTTGTTGTCTGATGATACCTTCCTAAGTACCATACCAGCAGGCCACCCCCTGCTTCGACCGCGATTTGGATTTGAAGGTCAATTTCTTTTTTTGACCCTCTGAGGATGACAGGAGAAAGGAAAAACGCAAAATTTCTCAGAAAACCCCTACCTTCTGTTGTCTGACGAATCCTCCCTAAGTATCATACCAGCCCTTTACCCCCTGCCCCTCTTGTATCTCCCCCTCTATCTAGGTGTCCCACCCCCTGCTCCTGCACTAAGGTATGTCCCACCCCCTGCTCTGCCCGGTATCAGTCGGGGCAGGTGGATGTAGATAACCTTAACATGTTACCATGGTTACTCCAGGGTCACCCCCCTGTCCTCACCCCCTATACCCCCAACCTGCCCCTCAATCCCGGCCTCCAGGGGGCATGGGTCTGGGGAAGTACTTAATAACATTTATATATCAGAGATAGGAGTGGCAGTAACCGTGTGATAGCATTCCCAGTCCCAGCACTCTGTAGTCAAACTACACAGCCAAAATTAATTTTCTTATTTCAAGACACTAAGCTTTTAAGAAACTAAGATATAAAATAAACTCGCCTGGTGGACACATGACTAGTTTTAAGAAAAAAATATATTTTAAACTAGTCATTTATTCGCCAGTTTATTTATTTTATTTTATTGAAATGAGAAAATTATTTTTGGCTGTGTAGAGACCTCACTGTGTTCACTGAAAGATGAAATGCAATTCGCATGTCCCTGAAATGGGAGGATATCGCTGATTTGTTTGAGAAATTTGGAAGTGGTTGTATGGAGAACAGGGGTTGAACAGTGATTTTTAGACGCAATAAGTCAGAATATCAATTGAATAATCTCGGTTCTTGAAGTACAAATTCAATTTATTCTCAGCATACTACTATGGGGTCCTTCTATGACTCTATACCGAGGTTGCAGGTTCTTTAGTAGGGGGCACCATTGCTTGATTTGGTACTCGGAGAGATAGGCACTGATAACAGTGGTCACGTGGGTACCAGCTGTTACATAATGCACCCTAAAAATTCTGCAGTAAATGCAGGGTGTTATCTGATTGGTTGATAATGCATCCAGCTGCACGCCTATATATATACCGAGGTTGCAGGTTCCTTACTAGGGGGCACCATTGCTTGATCTGGTAACTGGCGAGATAAGCACTGATACAGCAATCACAATGGGGACAGGGTGTTACATAATGCCCCCTAAGAAGTCCACAGTACAGGCCACGGAATCATCTCATTGGTTGATAATTCAACCGGCTACACGCCTATATATCAATTTCCTTTTTATCTAAAAATATAAAGTCTCAGGAAAAGGGGCTGTTTCCCAGGGTTGTTTCTGATAATTGTGAATGCAGGTGGGTTCCCTTTGTCCTCTGAGTGCAGGATTGCATTGCTCCGTCTGATCCCCACGCTGTACGGAGTACTAAACCACCACGTGTCAGAGCTACTCCGAGCAGCTCATAAAGAAACAAACTCAGGTTCCTGATGAAAATAAGATGGGTCCCACGCGTCAAGTTTTCTCAGAAAAGTGAATCATGAGTCGTGGAGGTTCCCTGGAGGTATGCCATCCAATATTCATACTACTGCAGAGATTACCATTGCTCTTAGACTTAAAGCTTTAACCCTTTAACTCACAGTCGGCGAGTAACTCGCGAGGTAATCGCGAGTTACTCGCTAACACTGAATTACTGCATCTCATGGGTCATTTAGGAGTGTAGCGGCAAGCTCGGCATGATGCATGAATGCAGCTCAGGCGAGTTACTCGCCAGGGCTGCATTCATGCATCATGACAAGAAAGGGGTTGTTTTCATTAAAGCACTCTGCTGCCCTTAACGGGCTTACACCATAGAGGATCCCACACTAGAGAGTGCCTCCAGGCGGTGGATGTTTTATGACGGTACACTTCCTTACAGGACAACACAAAAACTCTACTTACTGCTATAAGGCGAGAATCAACCAGAAAAACATCCCCTAGAAAGGTGTGAATTTTAAATTTTTTTAAAAAGATTTATCAAAAAACACAAAAAAAACTACTGTTATAAGGCGAGAATTAACCTTCATGATTATACACATAGAAATAGTTCCCCAATTTATATCTTAAGTCATAAATGGTTGCAATCTATGTGAAGTGATATCTATGTTTGTTTTAACATTTATACGCTACACGTATAACTGTAAGGACAAGGTTGAAGCTGACTAGAATTAGCAGCGCTTTGGAGATATTGGATTGGCAAACCTTGATAGATTGTATTGATATTTGACAACTCACCTAAATGTAGATATTACATGGTAAGTTGCCAATTGAAACAATTCAATGGGGAATCACTATGGGCCTATATATATATATATATATATATATATATATATATATATATATATATATATATATATATATATATATACCATAATCCCATAAATTGTTCTGTTTAGGACGTTAGGACATGACCTCAAAGCTTCACTCTCGTCACTGGCATGCCAAACTTTATTTGCATTCTAGAGGGGCGGGGCGCAAGAAATATTCGCTCGAGATTTCACACACACACCTGCACTACTATTAATTAATGAACATTCCCTAAATGTGAATGTCCCCACTTGACCCTGTATACTGCAGGTGTACACACACACACACACACACACACACACACACACACACACACACACACACACACACACACACACACACACACACACACACCCGGGGGGGGGGGTACTCAGTGTAGGAATGGGTACCAACTGCGGTAACGACCCCAAAGAGCTGTCACTGTGAGCGCATCGAAGCAAGAAAAAAAGGGGGCTGTTGATTATATAAAAGTAAAAAAGTAGGGGCTGTCAGTAACTGGGAAGTACTGAATCAGGGGCTGTCACAAGTGATATAGAAATAATGAACCTTAACATATCATCGGCATATCAAACATGACTTTTGAGTAATCTATATAATTTCAAAATAACCTCATATTAAATGGAAGAGGCCTCATAACAGTGGTCTGTCATCTGACTCTTAGAAAATAAGGGGCTGCAAAATAATACACATTTTCAAGGGGCTGTCAAATGACCAAAAGGGGGCTGTAGTTTCGCAGTTGGTAGCTAGCATCAAAGAATGACTACCTCCCCCCCCAGGCACACACCTCCGTGTAGCATGCCACAGGTGGTGTGCCAGGCATCAATCTAACCCTTTAAGGACGGATGTCCTTAAAAGTTGACATTTGTCGGCATGTTGCACCAATACAGCCCTGGCGTGTAACTCGCCAGAGCTGAATTCATGCAACATGCCGACCCTACAGATTGAGACACCCCCGAAGGGTCGGCATGATGCATGAATGCAGCCCTGGCGAATTGAACACCAGGGCTGCATTCATGCATCATGACGATCAAGGACAGGATGCATTAAGGTATCATGCAGTCCTTAAAGGGCTGACCGTACCATCAGATAGGACGCCCACCCGTCAGTCAGACCGAGCGTATCTGAGCCACATCGGAGCAGGTGTGAGCAACCCAGCCCATACATACATGTTTAACCCTGCAACCCTTTAGGTACAGCATGTCAATAAAATATGATATATTTTATTGACATGCTGTACCTAAAGGGATGATGCGAGTAACTCGCCGGTGCTGCATAGGTGCATCATACCGACCCTTCTGGAGTGTCTCAACCAGGGTCTCAACCCCATAGAGTCGGCCTGATGCATGAATGCAGCACTGGCGAGTTACTCGCCAGGGTTGCATTCATGCATCATGACGACACAGGGCACACACATGCCCCAACAATTCCCTTACATAGTTAACGTGTACTATACGGGAGACTCATCAGGTGGTGACACCAGGTGGCAGCACTCGTTAAGTTCATGGCAGCCATCTTGGTTGTTGCTACAAGCTAAAGCAATCCTCAGGTGGTTCAGGAATTAAGGATATATGGGATTGCATCTGCCTCCTATAGTCCCCGGATGTAACACATTAAGATTTTTAGCTGTATGTTATCATTCACTATTAGAAATATAATCATACATCTTTCATATTATCCCATATACTTTCTATTGTTTAAATGTTACACATTATAATAACAGCAAAAAATAAAATGCAATAACGTTTCCATTAACACCCCTCAGGGACACTGTAATCGTATTAAGTTTTTTAGTAATAGTAATCCCCATAATACCCTTCTCCATCATGGCGGCGGCCATTGTTGTACCACGTGACTTGGTGACACACATTGTGACAGTGCTGTAGGTATGGATGGCTCCCTGCACGCCGACATGGACGTATACAAA